>SMDT01000248.1:0-191140 GCA_005392925.1 Aquilaria sinensis
CTTTGGAAGCTCAACCTGTTCCGAGGTTGCGCCTTTTGCCCGAAGATCATGGGCTCTTCGGCCTTGGCCTGTCCTTTGGTGTCTTCGAGGTGGAGCCTGTGCCGAAGATACACCTCTTGCCCGAAGGTCATGGGCTGTTCGGCCATAGCCTGTCTCTTGGCGTCCTCGAGTTGGCCTGCTCTTTGTTTCTGCAGGTCTGTTTGGCCAAGCGTGTCAGTCTGAGCGGCGCGTCCCAATTTTCCAGGGATGTCAGAAGACGTGTCCCAGTTTTCAAGGGACGTTTGGAGGACGTGTCCACCATTTTTCCGCAGCGGTTGACACGTGGCGCTTTGCCATTGGAGGAGAGTCGCGTCGGTTACAGAGGGCGCGCCTTTTCAGGTGCAGAGAGCAGTTACGGCGACGGTTCGCCTCCAAAGGGTACTTATGACGATGTTTCGGTTACCCACCTCTGGCTTTATAAATAGCCCATTCCATCATAAGTTCCTTTTGCTTTTTCTTCTGCTCTTTTCTCTGCTTTGCCCCTGTTCTTGCACTTTCTTGCTTTCTGTGGCGGAGCTACCTTAATTAGAGCTTTTTTCCAGCCAACTTTCACGATGGCGTCCTCAGATTTTGGCAAATCTTTCGGTGGGTTTTTGTTTTCCAGAGTGCTTTAATCCCTGTGTTCTTTTGAGTTTTTCTCTGGAAACTGTTTTTCTTCCGTTGTCAAACTCGTTTTCATGTCGAAAATGCCCATTCCTGAGAGCTGGCAGCCTCTTTTAGCCCATCCTTGTTGCACCACCCCTGCAAAGTTAGAGAGGTGGAAGAAAAAATTCTTTCTTCCCTCTTACGCCATTACTAGGCTGCCTTGTTCTAGCCATTATGCTTTTTCAAACCATAGTAAGGAGGTTACCGTTTTCCGAGCCCAGCTGAAGGCCGGTCTTCGGTATCCTCCCCCGAAGATGGTGTGCGAGTTCTGCAAATTTCATGGCATTGCTGTGAACCAGCTTCCCCCGAACTCGTTCTGCTATTTTAACGCCTACCTCTGCATGTGTGGCGTCTTCGGGATAGAACCCCATTTCATAATCTTTATGCAGTACTACAAGCTCTCTGTGGTCCCGAAGGGTGGCTTCTATTTCATGCTACCTCGGGGATCCGGGAGCAAGAAATTCATGTTCACCTTCGCTACTAAGGATAGCTGGCGAGGGTGGCAACAGAAGTTCTTCTTCCTGAAGATGGACGAGGCCTGGTCGTACGTTCCGACCAAATGGGCTCAGGGAACACTGGATGTGGACGTTGTTGATCCGAGGATGCTGCTGACCCCAGAGTTGGCTCCCGTGTTCGCGGATTTCGACGCCCGCATTCGGGCTGTCTCTGACTGGGATCCCGAGGTCGCTCCGCGCGCCCTTTACCCTTTTCCAATCAACTGGAAGTTGATGACCGAAGAGGTCCTTCAGGAATTAAAGGTGGTAAAGGAGCACGAGACTGACCTCAAGATGCCAGCTCCTGCCATCGCCGGGAAGGATTCCTGGTTGGTCAAGCTTCTTAAGGAGGAAATTTCTTTCGAAAAGCTTGTCGAAAGTGAGACATCTTCTACTCCTTTGCTGTTTTTTTTCCTCGGACTTACGCTGATGTTTCTCTCCTTTTTCAGAGATGGGCGACGGGACTGCCGCCTATTACAAGTCCCTTTTCTCCGGCCAAGTGGAGAAGGGGGAGCAGACAAAGAAGGCGGCTTCCCGAAGGCGGAAGTCCGTTGGTGCTGGTCCCTTGGCTAAACGGGCGAAGAAGACTGTTCTTTCCTCCCCTTTGGAAAGTATTGGGGAGGGAAACGAGGACGCCGAGGTTGCTGTCACTTCGCCGCCTGATGATTCGGCCGAGGTCCCCTGCTTCCCGAGGAGACTGCGCCGACGTCCCTCCAACCGACGTCCCTCCTCAAGGTCCTACTGCGTCGCAGGCCCTCCTTGATGTAGTGGTAGAAGTACCTTCTGCCGAGGAGCGGCGCAGGCAGAAGGGCAAGGGCATTTCGACCGAGGAGGCCGAGGACTCCGAGGACGTCGTTGTCGAGGTTCCACCAGGTTTGTTTCCAGACAAAGTGTACTTCCTTTGTTTTTTCTGGATTGTCTTCTTTGTCTTTAATCTCCCTCTCATTCTTACCATGCAGGGGAGTTGACTACCCCTGACTGGGCGGCCGAACATGCTCGGAAGCGAGCTCTTCGGGACGCCAAAATCCCGCAAGGGAAGATACCAAAGGAGCCTTTCTGGACGTTCACGGAGGACATGAATTTGTACTCCGAGGACTGTCCTCAAATGGCGAAGGAAATTTCGAAGGGGGTGCTTACTGAGGCCTCCTTCAAGGCTATTGCGGCGACCTATCCGGAGGACAACGATCTCGCCGTGAAAGTTACCGAGCATGCTGCTCAGGTATACTCTTCAGACCTATTTCCTTCAATTTTTTCCTAAGTGTTTGGCTCTTACTGACCTTGCGTTTATCTTCTTCGCAGCTGCTGGGGTATGCTGGCTACCTCCGAGTTCGGGTGGCCAGGGAGGCTGTGTTCCGAACTACGGCCTTAGATACTTTAGAAAAGGCGAAGGCCACACGCCTGGAGTTGATCGCCAAAAACCAGCAGCTAGCGGATGCTGCGAAGGAGAAAGTTGCTGCCCTTCGGGAGGAGTTCCGGAAGGAGAAAGAAGAACTTGAGAAGGACTCCTCCCAGAAGATTGCTGACCTCGGCGAGCAGATAAATGGAATGCTGGCCGCCAACGAGGAGCTTCTAAAGGATAAGTCAGAATCTGACAAGATCATACTGGCGCTGACAGCTGAGAAAAACATCCTTGCAGCCGAGGTCGTGTCCTTGAAGAAGGATCCGAAGGGGAAGGAGCAGATAAAGGCGCTGGAAGAGGAGATCGCGGATCTGAAGGACGAGCTTGACGACCTCGAGCTTGAGAAGAACAAGTCTGATCAAATGGCCAAGGTCGCCTTTCAGGACGGCTTCTGCCTTGCTCGGCACCAAGTCCTCCAGAGGTTCCCAGATCTGGACCTCTCTTTTCTAGAGGCTCTAAACATTCCTGGGGGACCTCGGTGGGAATGGTCCAAGGTCGAACATTTGAACCTTCCTCCTTCAATTCCAGCGCCAAAGGTGGTGGAAAAGGGCGGGCAAGCGAGTGGCTCTCGGGACGCCGCGAACCCTTAGGCTATTTTAGGGCCCCTTTTCCTTCCCTTCTATTTTGTATTCCTTCTTCGGGCACTTCTTTATTGTAAAGCAGCTTACTCCTTAATGAAGACTTTTTTGGCTAAGTGTTTCTTCAAGTTTCTTTATTTTCATTGCCCCGAACGCATTTGCTCAAGAGACTTCGGAAAACCTGCAATCAAAGAAACTCTTTTACCTTCCCTTGGCCGAGCCTGTTCGCTCCAGAGGCTTTTTGGAAAGTCTGAAAAATTTGACTAAGTCTTTTTGCAGGCTTTTGCATTTCCATTTTGTCCCGAACACGTTCGCTCGAGGGACTTCGGAAATTCCTTAGTCAAAAAATTTTCCTTCTTTTCCTTTTGTCCCGAGCATGTTTGCTCAAGAGACTTAGGAAATCTTTCGAGAGTTGTTTTCCGTTTTTCCCGAGCGTGATGGCTCAAGGGACTTCGGAAAACTGTCTCTGAGCTTATTTCGGCAAGTACTTCTGCGACGTTCTTGTTTCCCATCTTTCCCGAGCATGATGGCTCAAGGGACTTCGGAAAAACTGCCTCTGCGAGATTTCTCCATCTTTTCCCGAGCGTGATGGCTCAAGGGACTCTGGGAGGTCAATCTGCGCTTTATTACGGCGAGCATCTTCGCGGAATTCTACTTTGCACAATTTTGGATACTTAAGAACTTTCCTTAAGAGCATTCTGTACTTACAATTCCTCCGCTTCATCTTAGGCGTAGAATTTTTTCAAGGCGTCTGAGTGCCAAGTATTTTTCAATTCTACGCCTTCGGCGTCGCCAAGTTTGTACACGCCTTTTCGTACTTCGGCGAGAACCAAATAAGGTCCTTCCCAGTTTGCGCGAAGTACTCCGTGGGACGGCTTTCGGGGTGCAAAGTCAGCCTTTCGGAGAACGAGGTCTCCCTTCTTGATCTCTTTTGGCCTGGCCCGTAAGTTTACAGCCGCGGCCACTCTTTGCTGAAAAGCTTTTCTTCTCAGCTCGGCTATTTCTCTGTGTTCGCCGACGAGGTCGAGCTTGGTTCTGAGGCCGAGGTCGTTTCCACCTTCATCAAATATTTGCACCCGTATTGATGGTCTGACTATCTCGACTGGGATAATGGCCTCTGTCCCGAAGACTAGTGAAAAGGGAGTTTCCCCTGTGGCCCTTCGGGGCGTCGTTCGGTAGCTCCACAATACGCTTTGGAGTTCTCCTGGCCATTTCCCTTTTGCTTCTCCCAGTCTCTTTTTCAGGCCATCTTTTATGGTCCTGTTCGATACTTCCACCTGCCCGTTACTTTGGGGGTGAGCTACTGGGGCGAAGTGCATCTTTGTTCCGAGGTCGCTAATAAATTCCTGGAATCCTTTGTCTATGAATTGGGATCCATTATCAGCTACTAGTACCCTCGGTATGCCAAATCTGCATTTAAGGGTGACTTCAAAGCATTTGCACATGGTAGCGTCATCAGCACCGTGCATTATCATGCTGCATTTGTATTTCGTCAGATGGGCCTGTGGATCAGTGCGGCCATCATATATCTCCAGCCGAGGCACTCTGAAGTCACCTGGCATGGCTGCTTCAGCAACGGCACAAGTGAAAGGGGAGTCATCTTCGCAGAAGGTCCCCGAGAGTCTGGCCCAGACAGGTTTTCTGACCATTTGCTTCTCCACTCTATCTAGCCGTGCTAGTATCCTCTCCATAAGCACTGTGGTACTCGGCCCTCTTTCGGGGAAGGGAGACTGCCGGCGCCTCTTCGGGGAGCGAGTTCGGCGCTGAGGGGACGGGGACCTCGCCTCAGCCGACGAACTTCTTCGCTGCAAAACCCTTGGTCGCTCAGACCTCTTTCGTCCCACAGGCTGTTTCCCGATGGGCATATTTTCCGTGGACGATTCTTCGCGCGGATCTCCACTTCCCGAGTTGTGATGAGTAGACTTGGGGCTTTTCTCCCGAGGGCGTGTTGGTGAGGGGGGCTCTGGGCCTGTGTTTGCTGCGGCCATCTCCGGTCGATTTGCTAGGTCAATTCAGCCACGACCGAACGTTGGAAGTCCCTCAGGAAACTCATGGTGATTACCAGAGGGCGGTCTTCCTCAGGCGCAGAAGTCCCTAGGAGTGTCTGCTCAGCGGCCGGTTGTATCTTAGGCGCGGACTGAGACCTTGGGAGTCCCTTGCCCTTAGAACGCCGAGTCTCAATGACGGTGATCTCAGAGCCGCTTCCCACAGACGGTGCCAAATGATGGCGTGGAGCCTCATCGTTTATAGTCATGGTGACTGGTGGAGAGACTTCTGGGAGGAAGAACGCCTGGAGGATGGATCGCCCAAGGGAGTGTGCCTGAAAGCTCAGAAACAAAGGGTTAGGAGGCCCCCGGAGTGTTTTTCCCGGGGGGGGAGCCTCCGACGCCCAAGTCAGTGGTTGGCTGAGAAAAAGGCAAAGGTAATAGCACACAGGGCTGAAGAGTCTTGCCTGGTAATTTTCTCAGAGTGTGGGAGCAGTGTTTTGCCAACCAACCTCCTGCCAAGTATTAATTCCTGGTATTTATAGGAGTGCCTAGCCCGTTCAGATCGCGACACGTGTTCGGTCGGATGTTCCTGAATTTCTGGGCGTAGGAGACAGATAGCTGGTAGCAGGTTGCCTTGAGCCATGTGCTGAGATGGGCCATGATGTGATTCTGATGGCGTCCGTGTGTCAGAGCGCCTTTTGAGGCGGCTTGTGACGTCTGTGAAAGGACGTGTCAGAGGCTTCCTTAAATGCTTCCATAAATGCTCCTGCCGTACTCCCGAGGTCCCTGGGTGAGGTCGTCCTTTGGTACGGACAGAGCCTCTTCGGGAAACAAGCCCTCAGTTCGGGGGTTCCTAGTTTTAGGGAGTTCCGCCTTTGGGGATATCATGTTCGGCTCGCTATGTCTGGTGCCGCTTTTCCGAAGGCGATCTGTTCACAACCTTGGGGGGGCAAGTAGTGTCCTCGGGTTTTCCTGGCGTGCCGGGCTCGGAGCTCTTCGGCTATCTCCCGAGGTGCATGATCACACCTTTTCTCGGGTAGCGCCAGCTTCTTCTGGCCATTCTTGTGGCAGGGAGTTCGGCCAGATAGAGGCGATAGCGTTTGGCTATCAAAAGGTGAAGTCCATCAACTCCCAAAAGTGTTGTTTTCCTCCCGAAATTGATAGGGTTATGTGCCCAAAAAAGGTGAAGTCCATCGACTCTCGAAAGTCTTGTTTTCCTCCCAAAATTGATAGGGTTATGTGCCCAAAAAAGGGTGAAGTCCATCGACTCCCGAAAATCTTGTTTTCCTTCTGAAGATTGGTTGGGTCATGTGCCCAAAAAAGGTGAAGTCTACCGAATACGGCCGACAAGATAATATTTGCCTAAGGGAACTTCGCCAACAACGAACGTTTACCCAAATACTGGCTGAGGAAACGAACAAAATATGCCTTTCCAAAGTCCCTTGACCGAAAGTGGTCGGGACAATTAGGAAAGAAAAATTGCTCAAAAGACTTAACTAAATCATGAAGGAAAATTTATTGAAGAAGATCTTAGTACAAGAAGAAGGTTACAGGAAGAAAAATAGAAAGAAAGAAAAGATGGCAAAGGCTCTAGAATATCTAAGGGTCCCCGGCGTCGGGGGAAGCTCTGGCTCCTGTATCTTTAGCCGCTGCCTTCGGTGCAGAAGGAGGAGCAAACGCCAGATTGAGGTACTCGATTTTAGACCAAATCCACTGAGGCCCCTCGGGAATATCCAGGGCAGCCAAAAAAGAAGGGTCGAGGTCTGGATATCTCTTTAGAAATTGGTGATGAGCTAGGCAGAAGCTGTCCTGAAAGGCAACCTTGGTCGCCTGAACGGCCTTGTCTCTCTCAACATCCAAATTGTCCGCCTCATTCTGAAGATGCGAAACCTCCTTCCGAAGGTCTTCGACCTTCTTCTCCAGCTCTTTTATCTTCTTTTTCTTCTTTGTATCGTTCTTCAGCAAGTCGACCTTGGCTTGGAGTTCAGCATTCTCAGCCATCGCCTTCGCCAAAAGGGAAGATTCCCTTTTTTTTTCGTTTGAAGGATCTCGTTGGCCAAAGTCAGGCTCACTACTTTGTCACCAAGGTCGGACATCTTCTTGGAAAAATCGTTCAAGAGCTCCTCTTGGCCCTTCAAGAATTCCTCCTGAAGATTGGCAACCCTTTCCTTGGCTATGCGACTCAACTCGGTGTTCGTCACAACCGAGTTAGCACAGAAAACCTTGGCCTTCTCGAGTTTATCTTCCGCCTAAGCTCGGACTGAAGACTGCTTTGCTGCCCAAGCTTGAAGGTATCCACTATACCCCAGGAGCTGCAAAAAAGAAGATACTTAGTGAAATTCTCACAAAGAAAGCCAAAACACTTAGACAAAAAAGTGGGAGGAAAAATGAAGAAGCCTGAGGAATTACCTGAGCAGCATTCTCGGAAACTCTAGCGGCAAGGGAGTCCTTGAAAGCACACTTCTCGGCAACTTCCTTGAAGGAGGCGTGAATGAGAGCACCCCCTCGCCATCTGGGGAGCCATTTCCCGACAGTCTTCGGAAAATAGGTTCATGTCCTCCGTAAAAGACCAGAACGGCTCCTTTGGGACCTTGTCCTTCGGGACGTGGGAATCCCGAAGAGCCC
Organism: Aquilaria sinensis; assembly: GCA_005392925.1. Classification (NCBI taxonomy): domain Eukaryota; kingdom Viridiplantae; phylum Streptophyta; class Magnoliopsida; order Malvales; family Thymelaeaceae; genus Aquilaria; species Aquilaria sinensis. The sequence goes on from SMDT01000248.1 coordinate 7,769, forward strand.
ACCTATAGGCATATTCCACCATCCAAGCTGAAGGCGCTAGATCCTCTGAAGAAGTTGAATACATAAATCAGACAAAGCCCCACAACTCTACAGAGTTATGACGATATAACTATCAAAAAGGGGGGGCAGAAGACAAACCTGGCGCGACCTCAGCACAGTCGTCATCAGAGTCCCGGACCTCTTCCACGTCGGAAGGAACATTTTTGCTTTTATCCCTTCGGTATTTTTCCAACTCCTCGGCAGAGGGACTACCCGCAAAAGAGCCTACAAGATCTACTGACGTGATGGGACTCAAAGAAGCGGGAAGGGCAATCACCCCGGCAGGAACCTCGACCGTAGTTTTAGGCTCGGCAAGAGTTGCAACCTTGGTGGAAGTTGCAATGACATCGCCAACCTTAGTAGAAGTAGCAATGATGTCACCAACCTCGGTAGAAGTTGCAATGACACAAACTCCCACCGCATCCTCCAGGGGTGGAAGAAGGATGTCCTTCTTCACCTTCTTGGCCGAAGACGGTCCGCTCCCAGTAGTCTTGCGCCTCTTGGAGATACCTTTCTTCGTTTGCTCTCCCTTCTTGGCCTGACCAAGGAAGAGAGACTTATAGTAGGCAGCAAACTCGTTGCCCATCTCTGAAAAAGAGGGAAAACATCAGCGTGACTCCAGAGAGGCACTTATGCTGAAAACTTTGAAAGAAAACTTACTTTCAAAAAAGGCTTCATAAGTGAGCTCGCTCCGAATAAGCTTCACCGGCCAACAGTCCTTCCCCTCGGTAGCAGGAGCTGGCATGCCAAGATCCGTCTTGTGCTCCGTAACTGTCACACCTCACTCAGGCCCTGGCCTATAAGTTTCTAAATTAACTCACCAGCCCAACTCCAAAATTAAGTTTCTAGCATTCGGCCAAGCAAACCATGGCAACATTAAGTCTTATTTTCTTAAGTTGAGAGGCCTGGGAGGTGGGCCCAGGTGGCTTTAAAACAAGTCCAACAAATACTTGCAGCAAAGGCATGGCCCAATAACACTAACTTGCACAACAAGCAAGGTTTTAATTGAATACTTGCATACCAAGCAAGGCAACACTTAATGAAGTTTTTAAGTGCATAATTGGTGTGCAATCAAGTGTGCTATCTATATGACAACCAAGAAGCCACATTATTGGTTTAGATTTTTGAAACCACAAGTTAATATGTACATGATGCTCTTGGTCAACAACATACATATAATGGTGCACAACATTTCCATAAGACTAGTCCCATAACTATTCACATAAAAGTGCCATACATTGGCCCAAAACATTCATCATACACGTACAAGCATAAAGCCATCTATAAGCCCATACATAACTTGGCATACAATCCCAACAAAAGCATCACAATTCTAGGCATCATGGACTACTCATATGTACACAAAAAAGGTAGTCTACCTAGTGTCCAACATGGCTACATGCCATGAAACCGAAAGCTAAACATGCCAAGTTATTACATACCAAGACCATTAATGGTCAAACAGAACTTTGAGAATTCCATACAGAAGTACACACTGCAACACCAACCCAATTGCCTGAGTCATTGTCATGAAAGCAATTACTATGACCAGAGCCAAAGTCCAAGTATCCATAGCTTTCCTAGACACGTCTCCAACTACAGCATGCATACTTATCACATAAGTCTCGGCCAACCAAAAATATAAGACTTGTAATGTACTAGAACTAATAAGCCAAGCACACATTGGCACATACCTTGGAAAACAAGCAAACAAGCACTAAACACAAGTACAGAGCAAACTAGTGCTACTCAGGCCAAATGTCTTTGCTTGAAAATAAAAGGATGGGCAATGAATAAAACTCAGTAGGATTCACTTATATATATATATATTCAACTCTAATAAGAGTCTATTTAGTTAAGCTGAGTATACACTCAAGCTTAACCTCCCAATAGCTAGCTTTACCTGCAAAACAAACACAAAGACAAGGAAAACCAAGCATATACATATACAAGATAAATAACCATGGCATAAAATCCACAATTCCATAAGTGGGGTTAGCAAGCACATGGAAAGCACCAAAGCACACAAGAACACACACACACTCCACATTTTGCTCTCGGCCCAAATAACCATACATGTACCCATGTGCACATTGCACACAAAACACCATCAAACCATCCACTTCCACTTAGAGCTCCAAAATGCTAGGCAAATAGGCCACATTTACTAGCATTTCTAGTACATGTACATTAGTTAATTAGCTAATCAACAATTCAACTGAGTGGAAACTCAATAGCCCATCAAGCAACTAAGGTCATTTGGCAAATTTCAACCATCACTTAGTCACTCTAAACACTTGAACCATGGTAATTCACCAAGCAATATCAAGTGTTAGTGAACCCTACCTCAATATGCTCTCGGTCACAACCAAACTTCAAATGCCCAAGTGTTCCTCAATCACAATGCCTACCATAACAACACATAGGCATCCACAGCACATAATCATGGATTAAATACCATGTACTCCAAGAAGAACATCAAGATACACTAGTTCAAACTCTCGGCCAAAATGCCCAATTCCTTATATTTATGGTCTTCATCAAACTAACTCATTACATGATCATCTAATCATCAATAAACATTGTTCATGGAACCATTACCATGCAATTAAATGAAGAACACCTAATTACACTAATCCATGCTCTCGGCCATAATGCCCATTTTCACACTTTAATGTTCTTCATCAATTTAATCCATCATATAATCACCAAATCATCAATAACCCTTGTTCACGGCACCATTACCATGTAATCAAATGAAGAACATAGCATTACCTCAAAATGACCTTCTCGGCCAAACACTAACTTGCACACATTGATGTTCCTTGCTCAAAATTGCCTAGCATAAGATCAAATAGGCACCAATTAACCTTAATCATGGAATAATTTCCATGGAACTCAAGAAGAACACCAAGATTACTCATCCAATACTTTCGGCCAACAACCAACTTTCAAACCAACATCAAACTTGTTCAATTAACTCAATCTAACAACAATTGAGCTTCTAAATCCCTTGTTCATGGAAGAAATACCATGGAAATCAAGAGATACTAAGAATACCTTGGAACCCTAGCTTGATTTGGCTCGGCCCTTCACCAAAACTCAAGAACAAAGCTTGATTCCAAGTAGTCTAAAGTCGAAACAAGTCTTCCAAGCTTGAATCCTTCAAATGCCCTCAAGATTTCTTGAATTCAAGACCAAGCTGTGGATGAACTCTCATGGAAGAGCTTTCGGCCAAGCAAGAGCAAGGTAACCAGGAATGAACAAATTGCCTTGACTTAGTTTCGGCCGAAAGACACATGTGATTTAGTTAGCAAATATACTAACTTTTGTCTTCCATTTCTTTGCATGAAACAATGTAGTCCTTAGCTTCATATGATCACAAGGCCGCCACTAAAACTTGAGTCCAATTTGACATTTAGGTCACTTCATGGCTTATAATGCCATGAACACCACAAACACAAGTACCAAAGTACTATAATTGCCCATGAGTAACCGGCCATGTAACTAGGATAAAAACTAGTTAGTTTAACTAGTTAACTAGTGAATAGTTCTTTAGTGGTAGACAAGACTTGACTAGTAATCATTATTGTCTACTATTTTTGGTCTAGTCTTGCACTAGTCATCCAACAAACTTGCATGGCCGAAATGATCAACTTAAAGTTGATAGTTTTAATTGTACCACTCATTCAAGTGTTCAATTTGATCCCCTTTCTCTATTTTTTGTCTGTTTTTCCCATAGTCTAGTTTCTATGTGCAGTTTAGCCCTGAAAATTTTCAGCTTTACACATAGACCACTGTACTAGTTTCCATAGTTCTCCTCATCCTTCCTTTATGCTTTTCTTTGTTTTCCTTTGTTTCTCTTGGCCTAAGCCAAGCACTTAGCAGGTACCTAACAGTAACCACCCCCAATTCAACAGAACCTCCTCGGTCATGAGTTTTCACATGATCGAAAAAGGGTAGAGGGAGCGTGGAAAGACCTCGGCATCCCAATCGGCGACAGTGCGGATACGTCTATCGAAGTCCACAAACCTCGCCGCCAAATCAGAAGTTAGCAACTTCTTGGGATCAATGACATCCGTCTCCAACTTTCCCTGAGCCCACTTAGTCGGAACTTGTGACCAGGCCTCCGCCACCTTTAGGAAGAAGAACTTCCTTTGCCACCCTCGCTAACTATCCTTGGCAGCGAAGGTGAACATGAATTTTTTGCTCCCAGATCCCCGAGGTAGCATGAAATAAAAGCCACCCTTCAGAAATGGATAGAGCTTGTAATACTGCATGAATAGGATAAAATGGGGTTCTACCCTGAAGACCCTGCACATGCAGAGAAAGGCATTGAAAAAGCAGTAAGAGTTGGGAGGAAGTTGATTCACGGCTATGCCATGAAATTGGCAAAATTCACAAATCATCTTCGTTGGAGGATACCGAAGTGCGGCCTTCAGTTGGGCTCAAAAAATGAACCTTGTTGTCCCGGTTCATAAAGCTAAAGTGACCAAGGTGGGGTAATCTTGTGGTGGCGTACGAAGGGAGGAAAAATTTAGTTGTCCACCTCTCTAATTTCTCAGAAGTGGAGCAACAGGGGTGAGACATAAGAGATTGCCAACTCTCGGGAATAGCCGAAGACATGGTGGGCCAAAAAAGAGACTTTGGAAGAGAAGAAAAACAACTTTGGGAGCTAAAAGAAAAAGTAGAAACCAAAAGAAGAACTCACCGAAGGCCTTACCGAAATCAAGATTTCTGAATGCCGTCGTGTAAGATGCTAGAAATCGCTCCACCGCTAATAACACCCCAAAAAAGCGTGGAAGCAGATGAGAGCAAAATAAAACGCAAAAGAAAACAAATGAAGAGTGTGATAGGAGGAGACTTATATAGATCGAGGAAGGGCAACCAAAAGGGCGTCATAACTACTACGCGAAGGTGAAATGTCACCATAATTGCCCCTCGCGCGCAAAAAAGTGTGCCCATCCCAACCAGCATCTGCCACATGTCATTCATCATGAGAAACTAGCACACATTTTCTGACATCCTAAAAAGGCGGGCACGCTGCTCCAAAATAACACGCCTAGTTTCAAGATGTGACGGTCCATTACCCCATGGTAGAAAAAGTAAAGAGGTTGGGTATCTCAAGAACAACAAAGGGCAAACAGGTAACACCTGCCCGAACAAAGCTTACTCCTACGTGGTAAATCACCTCCCCTGCGAACGTCGCACTCCGAGTCCCGAAACGCCCCCCCAACAGGACCACTAACTGAAGTCTCCACTCCGGCTTTCTGAGGGGGGACATGTGATAGCCGAAGTGCTATCGCCCCGAACACCTTAGGACCCCTGGAGAAAGGGAGCCAAACACCTGAGGCACGCGACCTCCTCAGCCCACACTAACCTTGGGAAACTACAGTAGCGCCTCCATCGGGAGGACAATCGAACTAGCTTCAAGGAGGAGCACCAGCCACCTTCTGCAGGTGAAAACCCCGTGAAGAGACCAACTCCGACGCCCGTAAACACACCGAAGTACCAGCACAACTCCAGAAAGAGGCCCCTCACCCTAAAGGGAGATGTCAGCCTAGGGGACTTCAGAAGTACAGAGGGAACCATCAAAGAGCCTTCGACACACCGTACTCTTACGGCCCCCGAAACGCGGCCCTCAAACACGCTCTAACACGCCGTCACAGCCTACGTCCTACAGGGCTATGCCGCGGCCTGAGGAGCCTGTAGGCGGCTAAGGGCTCTTACACCCAGAAGTACGGTTGGTATCTGTTCATACACGTGTTACCATCCGAACAGCTCATCCCCTCCTATATTTACCAGGAGAATGATTCGAGCCAGGGGGCTCCCTTCCTCTCTCTCTCCTCTCTTCTCAGCTCTCAAAAGAGAAAACGGCCATGATAGGCAAGAACCTCTTGTGCTTACTGCTCTTTCTCCATCTTTGCTGGGCACTGATTTGGGCGTCGGAGGCTCCTCCCCGAAAAAAGACTCCTGGGACCTCCTAACCCCTGTTTCCTGAGTGTTCCAAGTAGGCCCTCTTACCACGAGCCAAACACGCAGTCGGCCATCACAGGTGACCCAAACAGGGCACCCGTTCCCTGGGTTCATCTGCACCTCTGAAAGTCCTTGCTGTAGTCTCCACGGCACATGGTGGAGATCATGATGGCACCCATCACCACCATGTTGGATACCTCTACTTGTCCGTTGCTCTGGGGATGAGCTATCGAGGCGAAGTGCATTTTTATTCCGAGGTCGTCGAGGAATTCCTAGAACCCTTTGTCAATAAACTAGGAACCATTGTCGGCAACTATTACCCTCGATATGCTAAATCTGCATATGATGCTTTTCCAAACAAATTTTTGTATATCCTTTGCCAAAATAGCTGCTAGGGGCTCTACCTCCACCCATTTGGTGAAGTAGTCTACTGCAACCACGCAGAATTTCACTCCTCTGGGTGCTGTTAGGAGTGGCCCAATGAGGTCAATGCCACACACTACAAAGGGACAGGGGTAGTGAGCCGAGGTTATTAATTCCGAGGGTAACCTTTGAACGTTGGCGTGTCTCTGGAAACTGTCACATTTTTGGACAAACTGTCTTGTGTCTTTTCTTAATGTGGGCCAAAATACCCTTGGCGGAGTATTACTCTTGCTAAAGCGTCAGTCCTGATGTGGGCACCGCAAATTCCCTCGTTGACTTCCTCGAGAATTACTTGAGTGTCCTTTTTGCTAACACACCTTTGCAATGGACTTGCATATCCCTGTCGGTATAGTTCTTCCCCTATTAAGAAATATCATCCAGAACATCTTCGCACTTTTTCCGCTTCATGAGGGTCTTCAAGAAGCTCCAAGGTTGTAAGGTACCTCTTTATAGGATTTTCCCATCCTTCTTCTGAGGCTGTACTTCAGTGAATCTTTTTTATTTGGCCAGACTGTCTGCTTCGGCATTGTTTCATCGAGGTACATTTTTTATATGTACTGTGTCAAACTCCTGGATGAGCTTTGATATGAGCTCATGGTATTTTGCCAAAGTTGGATCTTTTGCACTGTAATCCCCTGCCATCTATCGGACCACCAGCTGAGAATCCTTGTGGGCCTTTAGGTTTCTCACACCAATCTTTCTAGCAAGGCACAATCATGCTATGAGGACCTCGTACTCTGCCAGATTGTTGGTGACATTAAACCCGAACTTGATGGCTTTCATTATTTCCATGCCTTCAGGGCCGCGATTGACTACCCCAGCTCCCTAGTGTCCGAAGCCGGAGGCCCCATCTACAAATAGAGTCCACTCTAGCTCATTTTTGTCGAGGTCTGATTGATCATCTTCGGCAAAAGGCACTTTGGCCATGAAGTCTGCCAGAGCATGGGCTTTTATTGCTTTCCTTGGTTCATAAGTAATGTCATACTCACCAAGCTCTATGCACCACTTGGAAAGCCTTCCCAAATGGTCTACCCTCTTCATGACATCCCGAAGAGGTAGGTTGCTTCGGATAATGATGTGGTGAGCCTGGAAATATGAACGCAGTCCCCTGCTTGCTAGTACCAGGGCATAGATTGCTTTTTGAAGTAGGGGATACCTGATTTCGGCACCGTGCAGGGATTTGCTTACGTAATATACTGGCCATTGCACCGCTCCTTCTTCCTTCACAAGAACCGAGCTTAGTGCTTTTTCAGCAACAGCGAGGTATAGCACAAGTGGTTCTCCTTCTCGAGGTTGCCGAAGAATGGGTAGCCGAGCCAGATAAACTTTGAGCTCTTCCCAAGCCTTTTAGCAATCCTCATTCCAAGGATGGTCATTGTTTCCAAGGTTGCCATCATTTATCGCTGCCTTATTGAGTACCTTAAAGAATGCTCGGTAGTGATCCCCATACCTGGAGATGAATCTGCTAAGGGACGTTACTCTCCCCGTAAGCCTTTGCACATCTTTTGTTGTTACAAGAGTTCAGAATTCAAGTAATGCTTTGAATTTTTCCGGGTTGGCATCGATTCCCCTTTCCAATACCACAAACCCAAGGAACTTGCTTGAACTTACGCCGAAGACGTACTTTTTGGGATTGAGACAAATTTCAAATGCTCTAAGTTGGTGGAAAGTTTCCTCCAAATCGGCAATATGGCTGCCGGGCAACTTGCTTTTGACTATCATGTCATCAACGTAGACTTTCATGTTTCTCCCTATTTGGTCATTGAAGACCTTGTTCATCAGCCTTTGATACATGGCTCCTACATTTTTAAGCCCAAAGGGCATTCTGACATAACAGTACGTACCGACTTCAATGGTGAAGGCAATTTTTTCCTCGTCTTCGGGGTTCATCCTGACTTGATGATATCCACTGAAAGCATCGAGGAAGCTCAGGAGTCCATATTCAACGGTTGAGTCTACCAACTGATCTATCGGTGGGAGGGGATACGAGTCTTTAGGGCAAGCATTATTTACATTTCGGAAGTCGTTGCACATTCGGAGCTTGTTGCTCCCTTCTTTTGTGGCGATAGGCAAGTGATGAACTTCGGTTTTGATGAAGTTGTTTTTGTGTGCCGAGAGGCTTCGCTTTTTTTGGTGGACAGGCTTTGCCTCTGGGCTCACTTTAAGGCTATGTTGTATTACGTGATGGTCTACCCTAGGCATGTCTTTCGGCGAGTAGGCGAACAGATCTTTATTCATTAGTGGAAGATCTACCCACCCGAGGACGGGGAGTTCGGATGGCCCCACTCCAAAAATAGGAGATGTGACGGACTTGAGGTCGCTCCTTGATATCCCCAAGCTCGGTAGTAGGTGTGAGAATAGGACGTCTGCGTTTGAGCCATCATCAAGCAATACTCTCTTGACGTCCCAGCTTCCTATCCTTGCCATAATCAGCAATGGATCATCATGAGGGAAAATGATAGTGGACCCATCCTTCTGAGCTAGCTTCTTCGATGGATTCCCATACTCCACCACAGAAATCTCTCTGGCCTTTCTTTTTCTTTTCGCCGATGGCAGCCCTATTATGATCATTTGTATTACTCCTGCCGAGGGCGGGGGACGCCTTTTCGGACTTTGGTTCTGACGTCTGTCGGAGTCGTACTCTTCGTCATCTCCCTTTCCCTATTCTTCCCTTCTTCCCTTCGGGGAGGGAATCCGCATGTAACGCCGGAGCTGACCATGCTTTATTAGTGTCTCTATGTATTTCCTTAGCTAGAAGCAGTCCTCGGTATCATGCCTATGGTCCCGATCGAATTGGCAGAACTTTTTCATGTTCTTCTTGTTGTCCGAGGTCATGGCCTTCGGTTGTTGAATCTAAGTTTCTTGCCTTTCCATCGCCATCAGGATGTTCGTCCTTGTGGTGTTTAGGGGAGTAAAGGTGATTGGCTTCTTTCCCTTAAACTTCTGAGGACGCCCCCCTGTTTCAGCTGGGTAGCAAGTTTGCTGGCTTGGTCCCTCGGTGCGAACATGTTTAGGCCTTGGGCTTCCCATTCTTAGTTCTTCGGCGGTCATGTGCTACTCCGCTCTCTGGTAAAATTCACCGAGTGTGTCGGGGGGATCCTTGGAGAATTCATAGAATAGCTGGGAGTCTCTCCGAAGTCCTCGTGTCATGGCCAGGATTCGTATCTCTGGCCTGAAGTCTGGGACACTTAGCGCTTCCCTGTTGAACCTTTCGACGTAGTCGCGAATGGTTTCCCCATTTTTCTGCGCTAAGTCGAACATTTGGACTGGCATCTTCGCCGTTGGGCGGCTCCCGATGAACTGCTGTGTGAAGGCAGTGGACAATTCTTGGAACTCCATGATGTTTCCAGGAGCCAGTGAGTTGTACCATGCTGTGGCCGGCCCAGCAAGGGTGACCTCAAAGCACTTGCACAGGGTAGCATCATCAGCACCGTGCAACACCATGCTGCGCTTGTACTTGGTCAGGTGAGCCTGGGGGTCAGTTCGGCCATCATAGGTCTCTAGCCGAGGTACCCGAAAATCACTTGGCATAGGTGCCTTGACCACTGCTCGGGTGAATGGTGATTCATCTCCATTGAAAGACTCTGACAACCTAGCCCAAACGGGCTTCCGAGCTACATGCCTCTCCACTCTTTCTAGTCTCTTTAAAATTTTCTCCATGAGGAGGGTGGCACTGGGCTCTTCTTCCTATTGCTTATAGGCCTCTGGGAACAGAAACTGACGTCTCCTTTTTGGGGAATGACTTCGGCGCCGTGGAGAAGGTGACTTTGCCTCAGGTGAGGAAGTCCTTTGGCGAGGGGTCTTGGGTTGCTTTGGCCCTGCTTCTCCCATAGGTCGCGCCCCGAGGGGCATGTTTTCCGTTGAGGATTCATCGCATTGATCCCCCATTCCCGAGCTCCGATGAGTTGATCGGGGGCTTTTCTCACGCCGGGGTGCTGGTGAAAAGGGCCTCCGTCCCGGGGTTAGCTGTGGCCACCTTTGGTCTAACTGCTGCGTCATTTCTGTTGGGTTTCGGGAGCCAAACAGCACAGTGGAATTTAACCGAAACCCTCCAAGATCCAAGTGAAACGGGGTAAACCGAGTGTTCGAAAATTTTCATACCTAATTTTCGGTTGAGATCTCTCACTCAACTGTAGAGTCGAATCACAAAACCTGAACAGTTGACGTGTTTAGGTTCTCTATGGTATCCACACGAGCCTCTCAGGATCACCACGCTTCCACCACGTCCCAGCATATGCGTTTCTCTTGCGCTCACAGTGCTAGTTTGTGTCCTCCAAGGAATTACAAGAGAAGAGTGTAGCTATCCTTTTGGGAGGCTAGGGCAAGAAGACCTGCGAATTTCTCACTTAAAATTTTTATTTATAGTGAGACTCAACTTACAGGCCTAATGGGTTTTAAAGCCCTAATCCAATTAGGATTTAATTTCGGGCTTAATAATGGCTCAACTCTTTGGCCCATTATTAATACGAAATTAAAGTGAAACCATAACCCAAATAATTAGCCCATGCACTCTAATGATCCAAATAGCTCTATGTGTGTGACCCAATAGGCTCTTACCATGTTGGCAATGATCATAAATCACATTTATGATCATAAGCAATGAGCGGTGTCTAGCAACACATCATTGCTACCCAAGTGACAAGATTGTCGATGATTCGACTAAACCTTTATGATCATCATTGATATATGCCATTGTCCCTTTGTCCAAGATATCAAGACTAAGCACGAGACATGGAATGTGTCACTCTCGTATAGCCCAATCTTTGGTTTCTTGATTACCGAGTAGACTAACTTAAGCTGATGACATTGATATCGTATATCAACTCATCCGAGCATGGCCATGCATTTTCTAAGTCTCACTCTATCAAGGGGCCCGAAGATATCACTCCTGTTACATAGGAGGGACAAATCCCATCTTGATCATACAAATCCCTCCGCATGATATGTGACATACCCAATGACCTCCTTCAAGTTCACTCAGTTACGAGCAACAAAGGAAAGTATCAAAATATGTGACTCACATGTAGGGAACCTTGATGATCTTAGGTCGAAGGACTACATATACCATGATCACTATGAGAATCACTTATGACACTCATATCACGATCCATGTAGTGTTCTCATGGTGGGTCGGTCCAGTACACAAGTTCTCCAACTTGTACCCATATGTAGACTACATATCTCATATTAGTCTCCACATATGCTAGTCGTTATGTATTATTGCAACCCGCTCCACAATAATACTAGACCAGGGACATTTAAGAATATCATTATTCTAGGGTGACGATTATGTTTGTTAAGTTACGCAGAAACAAAACAACAAACATAATTGATGCATTAATGTCTTAATAAAATATCATGACTCAATGTGTAAAAATACAATCATCTCATGATTGGCTTTTTGGGCAGAACACTAACAATTTCGGCCACAATGAAATGTTGGAATTCGCACAAGAAGCCCATAGTAATAGTCAGAGGACGTTCATCCTCAGGCGAAGAAGTCCCTGCTGCAGTTGGTTCGGTTGCCAGTTGAGCCTTTAGCGCGGATGGGGACTTTGGAAGTCCTTTGTCCTTAGAACGCTGAGTTTCAATGACGGCGACCTAAGGTTGGGTTCCCACAGATGGTGCTAAATGATGCCCTGCAGCATCTTCGCTATGTGACATGGTGCTACCGGGAGGGACTTCCAGCGAAGGAGAATGCCTAAAGTGTATGTTTTCTAGGAGGATCTGCCTAAAACATTCAGAAAACAGGGGTTAGGAGGTCCCTGGAGTCTTTTTCCGGGGAGGAGCCTCCAACGCCCAAGTTAGCTCTTTGGAGGTGGAAAGAAGTATTAAGGGTCAGAAGTTCTAGCCTGTTATCTCTTTTTGTGAGTGTAAAAAAAAAAGATCGCCTGGTGATGCCATTCCCTGGGTATATAAAGAAGGGTGTGGCCCGCTCAGATCCTGACACGTGTTCGGTCGGATGAAATTTGTACCTTCTAAGCGTGGGGGCCTCCAGCCGTTTGTAGGCTCCTCGGGCCACGGACTGGGGCAGTCATAACCCTACATGACAGGACGTGGACTGTCCTAGCGTGTCAGAGCGCATTTGAGGGTGGCGTGTAGCGTGTGCGGGCGACATGTCAGAGGCTTCTTAAATGCTTCTGCCCTACCCCCGAGGTCCCCTTACTCGAGGACGTCCTTCGGAGCGAGGACCTTTCTTCCGGGGTCGTGCTAGTAGTTCGGGGGATTCCCTATAGCTGAAGTTCCCTATTCGGGGGGGTTTCCCTGCCAAGAGTGGCGGGTCCTTCTCTTCAAAGGTAGTTCGGCTTCTCGAGGGAGGCGACGCACTATCTTTCCGAGGTTGGAGCTGTCATCCCCAGAGGTGCTGGCTAGACACCGAAGTCATATGCTCGAGGCGCTAGACTTCATCCTTTCCAAGGTCTCCACAGGCACTCCTTGTCAGTAACACTCGACTTATCGAATGCAGTACTTCGGCTATCAAGCGATACCCACTGTAGCCATTAGGGTCTACAATTTAACACACAACCAATAGTTCAAAATCATGAACTTTGCATGCTTTCTTTCGAAGTCCATTATACTCGAGCCTCACCTCCTTGTTACATAAACCTCTCCAAAAGGTTCTTTAGCTCCTAATATTCCACTTCTTTACTTAAAATGGGCAGAAAAGGGCATGAGGAAACAGGTACTCAGTAAAGGTTCAATTCGGTACCTAGTGCCTACACAATGTTCTAAACATTGTTATTCATATAAACCTTCAATTCCCCTTTTAATCCTGCAACCAAAGAAAAGGAAAAGACAAAAGAGACAAGGCATAACATAATACAAGATACTTATATACATAATTCAAAGGTTAGCACACACAAACAATCAAAAAAGCAAGCAAACACACACACCACACACACGGTTTCACTTAACATAGCAAGTATGTCTTTTCTTCCAATTCAGCAAGTGATCACTTTAATTAGATTCAATTTAACATAGAGCTCCAGTTAATTGAACAAGTTTGGCCACACTTGTCAAAAACCCTAATGCTTGCTGAAAGTAAACTAGCTAGCTCACCTTAGTGCTTAATGCACACATAGCCCATTAACATAGTCTCTAAATTCTTTTGGCCATAGCCATCCCCTAGGGTAGCTCTTTCCCCTTCAAAATCCAAGAGAAGAAGCTTCACATGAACCCTTACCTAGCTTAGAAATGGTGCTTGAACATGCATCAAACACCACATGCGCAACCATGGACTAACCATAAGCCACCATGTCTTGGTTTTGTTCTTCTCTCATTATTTGCTTCAAGCTTTCTTTTTGGTGGCTTTACTAGGACTTTGGCTAGGCTTTTGAGGTCATGACTACCCCAATAAATAGCTAAGTAGTTGTATTAATTCAACTAGCCAAACAGTGAAGTAATTCGGCCGAAATAGTCGTGGCTGGCAAGGAAACTTTGACCATTCTTTGGTCTAACTTCCTTCTAGTCACATGAATCATTTTGTATGGTATATTGACCTGCTTAGTTCTCTTAGTCGGACATTTTAAGAACCCACTTTCCTTATAAATTCGTTCATTTAAGTCACCAAACTTTCATTTGAACATAAGTACACTTTAAGTGCATCTGAAAGCCCCTTAGTGTACTCTAGAGTGCTTTTTATGGTTTTCATATGTTTTCACCTTTTCCTGGCCTAGATTGATGCCATCATTCTCATTTTAATTCTAAGCATCAATGCCTCATAATCTTTTTCCATACATTGGGCTTTAGGGCCTTCACATGCCCATGGTTACACTCAAAGGTGTATGTAAGAGTCTTTTAATGCTCTTTCTTGGTGCACTTTAGTTTCCTTCTTGTTTTTGCCTTGTATTGCAATCCTCTTTTTTTTTTTATCATTTGGTGTCCATCCCACCTTGTTTCCCTTAAGGCATTTGGTTTTAAAGTTTCTACGGTTACATAAGTGTTCTCAGAAGTGTGCTCATGAGCCTCTATGCCCCTATTTGGTGCTCCCTTAGTTTTCTTAGGCTCTTTGCCACTTTTTCTTCACATTGTGAGTCTATACTTCAAAGCTTAGTTTGACACTTAGTTTTAGTCATTTTTGGGCTCACAAGTATAGCACTTTCCTTCATATTTTTAGTCATTTTTGGGCTCACACAAGTATAGCACTTTTCTTCATGTCCCACTTAGGTGCATCTAGGTGTTCTCAGGATGTCCCTAGGGCATCCTATGGTTACTTGACCTTCTATGGCTTCCTTTCTTTATATCCATGACTTGCATCACTTATCCACACCTTTAATATACATTATATGCACATAAAAATCATAGTCTGATAGCCAAAGTGCTATCACCCTGACCACCTACCGACCACGGGAAAGAGGGAGCCAGACACTTGAGGTCTGCGACCTCGGAAAGGACTCCGGAGTAAAGGAAATCATACACCTGTGGCATACGACCTCGGTAGCTCGCAAAAACCAGCTTCGGGAACCAGCGTATCGCCTCCTTAGGGACGGTGACCAAACCAGCTTCAGGGGAGAAGGACCGATGACCCTCTGCGGGAGAAAGCCCCCCAAAGATGGAACTGCTAAAGTACCAGCCTGACTCCAGGAGAAGGCCCCTCATCCTGAAGTAAGACATCGACCAGAGGGACCTCGGTTGTACGGCAAGAGCAATTAAGGAGTCTCTAACACTCCGGTCACTTACGTCTCTGATACGCCACCTTCAGACACGCTCTGATACGCTACCTTCAGGCACGCTCTGATACGCCACCTTCAAGCACGCTCTGATACACCATCGTAGGCACGCTCTGGCACGCCGTCGCAGTCTGATGTCCTATCATGAGGGGCTACAGCTCACGGCCCGAGAAGCCTACAGGTGGCTAGGGTCCTCCGCGCCCGGAAGTACACCATTCGACCATACACGTGTCGAACACGTGTCATAATCCAAAGGGGTCACCCCCTTATTTTATACAAAGAAAATGGTCACAGAAAAGAGGGGGCTGGGCTCTCTTCTGGAGGAGAAAAAAAGGGCAGAAAGGCTGGAAAACGGAGGACACGCTCCGCTCTCTGCCTGAAGGCTCTTCCCTCCAGCCCTCTGAAGGATCTCCGCCAGGCAAGCGCCTCTTCTGCTTATTACTACGCCATTCTCTCTCTCTCTAAGCACTGATTTGGGCATCAGAGGTTTCCCCCAGAAAAATTACTCCGGGGGCCTCCTAACCCTTGTTTTCTGAGTGTTTCAGCCAGGTCTCCCTTAGGAACCACTCCTCCGGACTCTCCTCCGCATCGGAGGTACCTCCCGTCATCACCTACCACGGGACCAAGAAGCTGCCGACCATCCTATAAGGCGATCCGCCCTGGACACCTTCCTTTCGCACCTCCGAGACCCCCTGCTGCCCACACCACTGCACACAGTGGAGATGCTGGCTTCGCCTAACCGGACCACATCAGATGTTGGCTCCGCGTGAACTGCATCATAGTCCATTGCCTATACAAGTCACAGACATGATATTAACCTTAAAGTAAATCATTCTAAATCCTAAAAGTAAAACCTAAAAATAACAATATAAACTAAGTGAACTTAATTAAAATAGTTATTTATACATTTAAACGAAGTTGACCCTGGTCGTCAACAATTACTAATTTAACTTTAGATGGCCAAAATACCCCTAACTTTGTTAAATGACCATAATTACCTCGTAATTAAAGCTATAAAGAGAAATTTACCACAAAAAAAAAATCCCTAACCCAAGAGAAAACTCGCACACAAAATTGGATGTAAAAAGAAATTGTTCATTTGATGCAGCCTTCGACCGAAAAAATTATTGAAAGAATAAAAAAATATATTCCTTCCATATGAAAATGTAGTGTTTTTTTGGACAAAAAAATTAAGAAGAGCGTAATTGTTGTTTTTTCATGTTTGCACTTAAAATTAAAATTAAAAAGAATCCTTTTTCGTGTAATGAACGTTTAGATTAAGGTAGTAAAGATGCTAAAAACTTTCTTAATAGGATATGGTTCAATTTTATTCGAACAAAAAAAAATTAAATATAATTTACAATGTTCTTAAAACTTTGTATTCAGATAAAGCTAAAGCCAAAATGATTGGTCCTCATAATCAATTTAAGATTACAGATCCGACCTGGCAGTCTCCATCCCCACAAGCAAAAGGTTGAGTGACCAGGCAAAAGAACCAAGAAACTCTCCTCCCGGTGATCCCTGCCCACGGAGATCTCTCATCGGATCCACCCATGACGGTGATCTCTGCACCATCTTCCATTGCCTCTTTAAGCAAAACCGATCGCACCCGTCTCCTCTTCTCAAAGCGACCACTTTCTGACCCCATCTTTCGTACCACAAGACGCTCCACAATCGTTTCCATGGCACCCAAAAAGAAGGTACAACTACTAACTAATGACGAGGGTCCTCTTATTTTGTCTCGAACACAATTTCTTTCTATGAATTTAAACTCTCTTTCATCAAATGGAAACGATTTGCAGGTGAACAAGTACGATTCGAACTGGGAAAAGCAGTGGTACGGAGCGGGGATATTCTTCGAGGGAAGCGAAGAGGTGGAGGTGGACGTGTTCAAGAAGCTCGAGAAACGAAAAGTTCTGAGCAGTGTCGAGAAGGCCGGGTTGCTGTCTAAGGCGGATGAGCTGGGTGTTACGCTCTCTTCAATCGAGAAACTTGGCCTCTTCTCTAAAGCGGAGGAGCTGGGCCTGCTCAGTTTGCTGGAGAAGGCAGCCACAGCCTCGCCCTCGGCTCTGGCAGCTGCGGCTCTGCCAGTTTTGATGGCGGCCGTGGCTGCTATTGTGGTGATTCCGGATGACTCGACCGCCTTGGTGGCGTTGCAGGCTCTGCTTGCTGGTGCTCTTGGTCTCGGTGCGGCCGGATTGCTCGTGGGATCCGTCGTGCTGGGTGGCCTTCAGGAGGCGGACTGATTCGTTTTCTTTCCATTCTTTGTTTCCTTTAATCCTAGTTCTCGGTAAAAAAGTTTTTCGTTTCCATTTAGGTATTTTTACTTTTAATTTTTAAAATATTTATTAGGAAACAAGTTTTTATTTTAAAAAATATGTTTTTATTTTGTGTTCCTTATAAAAGTTATATTCTCCGTCCAATATTTTTTGCACCATTTAACTTTTTTACATAGTTTGACTTAAATTTATTCATATTAGTATTTATTAGAAAAAAATTTAAAAAAATATTAGAAAAAAATTTAAAAAAATATATTTAGAAATTATATATCTTGATTTATCATTTTTATATAAAAGTTATTCATTTATATTTTAAAATGTTAAAAAATAAAAAAATTATAAATTAATTGTTTAAAAGTGAATGTTGCAAAAAATATGAGACAGAGGGAGTATCATATTGGGTCTTGCTGGCTAAAGCCCAATAATTAGACTAAGTCCACAAAGAAGATCAGTTCATCTAGAATCCCGATCAAGGAATAATCATATTTAAGTGAGATATTTAATAAGAAATTATTCCTATAATGAATAAAATCACTCACTAATTACATGCCTAAAAGGCCACGGCTTGCTCCTATGTGTATAAAAGGAAATCCCACAACACACCTAAGGTACATATAAAATATCATATTTTTAAAGTTACTTCTTATGATTGTTCGAAGAGCTAACTTGATTGTTAGAGAAATTTCTTCGGAGACAAGCTCCAGCATCATGACATTGTCTCTGATTGCAGACACACAAATCATGATTTGCTAAACTCCATACAAGGTGATCTGGTACAACCAATCTTTTTGATAGATTTGCTATCAACTTGACACTAGTTGTGGTAATGTTGGTGGACCCATGGAGATTCCAATGCGGTGAGGATCACTTTGATAAGTAGAATGCTGATGATGGCTTATGGAGTCTCCATGAGCAAGTAGAGGCCCCCCTGGGGTCAAGAGGCTAGACAACGGGTTGCTATAGAAGCGCACCCATCACCTTTTAGGATTTTACCAGAGGAAAGGCTCTTGTGGCCTTTGATGATGTCCAATTTTTGGCTCTCCAGCATGATATGTTCGAGTGGCTCAAAGCCACCATCCAACAAGAAAACAATCATATGAGAGTAAGAGAGCGGCAGTAGAAAGTCACCTTGTCTTGGAAAGGATCAGGCCCCTACCACAGGGAGCTTATAAAAACCCTGAAGGTAATGAACCTATTAAGGCCAGGTAAGACTTATTTATTAAGTCAAATCCTTTAGTTTAAATACCTCATTTAGTGTGAATTAGCAAATCAAACAAGTTAATTAAGGTTTGGTTTTTAAGTCATTTTTATCACCTAAATGTTATCGAGGGCAAATTAGTTATTTCAAACCTAGTGGTGATAAGGGTTAGTGTTGTACTCAAAAGCCAATTATAAAATAATTGTATTTTGAATATTTATTCATAATATTTATTGAGGCATTATTCTAATAATTGTGTTTATTCTTTTGCTTCTATGTAACATAATAACAAATAATTATAAGCCTAAAATGATAATATTCTTAAATATCCTTAGTGAGTATTATTGTGGAGTGAGTTATAATAAAACATAAAGACTAGCATATATAGAGACTAATATGAGATATATAGTTTATATATGGGTACAAGTTGGAGAACTTATATATTGGACTAACCTACCATGAGAATGCCACATGGATCATCATATGAGTGTCATAAGCGGTTTTCATAGTAATCATGGTATATGTTATCTTTTGACTTGAGGTTATCGAGGTTTGTAAAATATGTTTCACATACTTTGATACTTCTCTTTATTACTTGTAATTAAGCTAGATACTCATTGAATATGTCAAAGATCATGCAAAGGGATTTGTATAATCAGGATGAGATTTGTCATTCCTAAGTAACAAAAGTGATATATTTGGGTCCTTGGTTAAATGAGGCTAAGAAAATGCTCGGATGAATTGATAAGAGATGTCAATATCATTTGTTTTCGCCAATCTACTCATACAAGATGTTAGTGCTGTGCCCAAAAGCCAATCATGAGATGATTGTATTTTTGCACATTGAGTCATGATATTTTATTAAGGCTTTAATCCAACAATTATGTTTGTTGTTTTGTTTTTGCGTAACTTAACAAACATAATCGTAACCCTAGAATAATGATATTCTTAAACGTCCCTGGTCTAGTATTATTGTGGAGCGGGTTGCAATAATACATAACGACTAGCATATGTGGAGACTAATATGAGATATGTAGTCTACATATGGGTACAAGTTGGAGAACTTGTGTACTGGACCGACCCACCATGAGAACACTACATGGATCGTTATATGAGTGTCATAAGTGATTCTCATAGTGATCATGGTATATGTAGTCCTTCGACCTAAGATCATCAAGGTTCCCTACATGTGAGTCACATACTTTGATACTTTCCTTTGTTGCTCGTAACTGAGTGAACTTGAAGGAGGTCATTGGGTATGTCACATATCATGCGGAGGGATTTGTATGATCAAGATGGGATTTGTCCTTCCTATGTAACAGGAGTGATATCTTCGGGCCCCTTGATAAAGTGAGACTTAGAAAATGCATGGCCATGCTCGGATGAGTTGATATATGATATCAATGTCATCAGTTTAAGTTGGTCTACTCGGTAATCAAGAAACCAAAGATTGGGCTATATGGGAGTGACACATTCCATGTCTCGTGCTTAGTCTTGATATTTTGGACAAAGGGACAATGGCATTTATCGGTGATGATCATAAAGGTTTAGTCGAATCACCGACAATCTTGTCACTTGGGTAGTAATGATGTGTTGCTAGACACCGCTCATTGCTTATGATCATAAAATTTATGATCATTGCCAACATGGTAATGTTGGGTTTCGGGAGCCAAACAGCGCAGCGGAATTTAACCGAAACCCTCCAGGATCCAAGTGAAACGGGGTAAACCGGGTGTTCGAAAATTTCATACCTAATTTTCGGTTGAGATCTCTCACTCAACTGTAGAGTCGAATCACAAAACCTGAACAGTTGACGTGTTTAGGCTCTCTATGGTATCCACACGAGCCTCTCGGGATCACCACGCTTCCACCACGTCCCGGCAGATGCGTTTCTCTTGCGCACGCAGTGCTAGCTTGCGTCCTCCAAGGAATTGCAAGAGAAGAGTGCGACTGTCCTTTTTGGAGGCTAGGGCAAGGAGACCTGTGAATTTCTCACTTAAAAGTTGTATTTATAGTGAGACTCAACTTCCAGGCCTAATGGGTTTCAAAGCCCTAATCCAATTAGGATTTAATTTCGGGCTTAATAATGGCTCAACTCCTTGGCCCATTATTAATACGAAATTAAAGTGAAACCATAACCCAAATAATTAGCCCATGCACTCTAATGATCCAAATAGCTCTATGTGTGCGACCCAATAGGCTCTTGCCATGTTGGCAATGATCATAAATCACATTTATGATCATAAGCAATGAGCGGTGTCTAGCAACACATCATTGCTACCCAAGTGACAAGATTGTCGGTGAATCGACTAAACCTTTATGATCATCACCGATATATGCCATTGTCCCTTTGTCCAAGATATCAAGACTAAGCACGAGACATGGAATGTGTCACTCTCGTATAGCCCAATCTTTGGTTTCTTGATTACCGAGTAGACCAACTTAAACTGACGACATTGATATCATATATCAACTCATCGAAGCATGGCCATGCATTTTCTAAGTCTCACTCTATCAAGGGGCCCAAAGATATCACTCCCGTTACATAGGAGGGACAAATCCCATCTTGATCATACAAATCCCTCCGCATGATATGTGACATACCCAATGACCTCCTTCAAGTTCACTCAGTTACGAGCAACAAAGGAAAGTATCAAAGTATGTGACTCACATGTAGGGAACCTTGATGATCTTAGGTCGAAGGACTACATATACCCTGATCACTATGGGAATCACTTATGACACTCATATAACGATCCATGTAGTGTTCTCATGGTGGGTCGGTCCAGTACACAAGTTCTCCAACTTGTACCCATATGTAGACTAGATATCTCATATTAGTCTCCACATATGCTAGTCATTATGTATTATTGCAACCCGCTCCACAATAATACTAGACTAGGGACGTTTAAGAATATCATTATTCTAGGGTTACAATTATGCTTATTACGTTACGCAGAAACAAAACAACAAACATAATTGCTGGATTAATGCCTCAATAAAATATCATGACTCAATGTGCAAAAATACAATCATCTCATGATTGGCTTTTTGGGCACAATACTAACAGGTAAGAGCCTATTGGGTCGCACACATAGAGCTATTTGGATCATTAGAGTGCATGGGCTAATTATTTGGGTTATGGCTTCACTTTAATTTCATATTAATAATGGGCCAAAGAGTTGAGCCATTATTAAGCCCGAAATTAAATCCTAATTGGATTAGGGCTTTGAAACCCATTAGGCCTGGAAGTTGAGTCTCACTATAAATACAACTTTTAAGTGAGAAATTCGCAGGTCTCCTTGCCCTAGCCTCCAAAAAGGACAGCCGCACTCTTCTCTTGCAATTCCTTGGAGGACGCAAGCTAGCACTGCGAGCGCAAGAGAAACGCATCTACCGGGACGTGGTGGAAGCGTGGTGATCCCGAGAGGCTCGTGTGGATACCATAGAGAGCTTGAACACGTCAACTGTTCAGGTTTTGTGATTCGACTCTACAGTTGAGTGAGAGATCTCAACCGAAAATTAGGTATGAAAATTTTTGAACACCCGGTTTACCCCGTTTCACTTGGATCCTGGAGGGTTTCGGTTAAATTCCGCTGCGCTGTTTGGCTCCCGAAACCCAACAGTGGTATCAGAGCTACTGGTGAAACCCTAAATCGGGATTGAATGTTGAATCGCATGATGTTATGTGTTCGGTTGCTTTTCGGCCATGATTAATTAGATTGATTCATGATGCATGAAACCGGAACTCGTAATGAACATATGAGATATATGAAGAAACGACACTAATTGGTTAATGAGATTAACCCGAAATTGAATGGTATGAGATACCTATATGGATTAGGATTCTTGCAATAGTTGCAAAAACCCTAGCTTGGTTCGGATTCGGCCTGTTCGGGCACCGAAAGTAAGGTATTTTTGGTGGCTCGAATGGAGGAGTCTCGGGTGCCTACTTGCTCGAAATAGAAGATTTCGGGCTAAGCAATTGTAAGACAATTTTTTGCGCCGGGAGGCGCTGCCCCCCACACCCCCTGCAAACAGCTCCCCTTGACCTCGTCCGCTGACCGATCAGCGGAACCACCGCCCGTTGACCGGCCAGCGGGACCGCCGTATGCGAAGCGCCACATAAATAAAAACTGGTTAATCAACGCGCGAAAATTGGCATGCATCTTTGTTGAATGAGATTTGACATGATATGCTGATTGGTGTTTGAAGCATGGTGCATGGTTATAGCCCTTGATTGGTTGTACTTGTAAATACGGCCTGCGAGTCGTGCCTTCTCTTGTTACTCTCATTGTACATTCTCTTCTCACCTTACTCCCCTCGAATGTAACTCGAGGTTTCTATTATTGATGTAATGGTACATTATGGGATCATCCAAGGTGGTATGTCCAAGGATCATCCAAGGTGGTATGTCCAAGGAGGTGACAACAAAAGGGCAACCAAGAAAGGAAGAGAAGGAGCTTGTGAAGACCCTTTTCTTTTCTTAGGCTTTTATGATATTCTCATTGGCTTGAGAATATCGCATAGTTTGGGCTATAACCATGTCACATTTACTTTCTTGTAAGCATGAGATGCATGTTTTATATTTGTATGTGATGCATGTATAAGACAACCGGAGATAACAAATTGGTGAGATCAAAATGAAAAAAATCCCTCAAACAAATATTAAGTCATTAAATGTGATGCCTTCCAAATGTTGGCACTCGTCAAGACTTTGATCAACATTAGGTGGGTTTGCCAAAGCAAAGCACCTATGTTCATCTTGGTAAGGCGCGATGGGATAATAGTGATATCCAAATTGCTAACTTTGGGTCTGACTTAACTAAGTCATCCTAATAGGATTAGGGACTTAGAGGCATAGAGTTGGGCTTAAGTTCATGAGATGAGCTTGGACAAGTGTTGTTCACCCAACTATCCAAGAGTTGCATAAGATGCAATTGGCAAGGAGTTGCCTACCTAAATAGCTGTAACTTGAGAGAAAAGCCAAAGCTGACTCAGGTTATGGTCAAATATGGATCTTGGCCCACTAGAATACCTTAGCGCCGAGGTGTTCCGAAATAATATCGAGGGTTATTATTTTGAGGAAAATAGTGGGAGTATCGTTTAATAAAAGTCCTTATTAAATGAATTAAAATACATGACTCTTACACTGCATATTTACTGTTGTAGATAACCATGGCACAAAACACATCGACACTTTCGTTGCGATCGATCCTTGAGAAGGAAAAACTGAATGGGACCAACTTTCTCAAATGGTACCGAAACTTGAGGATAGTCCTCAAGCAAGAGAGAAAGGCTTATGTCCTAGAGCAGCCCATTCCGAATGAGCCTGCTGCCACTGCTCCAAGAGCTGAAAGGGATGCTCACAAGAGGCATTCTGATGATGCTTTGGATGTTGCATGCCTCATGCTTATTACCATGGAATCTGAGCTTCAGAAGCAACATGAGAACATGGGGGCGTTCGATATGATCGAACATCTCAAAATGCTTTTCCAAGAGCAAGCTAGGCATGAGAGGTTTGAGACCTCTAAGGCATTGTTTCAGTGCAAGATGTCTGAGGGAAGTCCCGTGGGTCCTCATGTGCTCAAGATGATTGGGTACATTGAGAATCTTGAGAATTTGGGATTTGCTCTTCAGAAAGAGTTGGCTGTTGATGTAGTCTTGCAATCGTTGCCTGAAAGCTACAGTCAGTTCGTCATGAACTATAACATGAACGACCTTGACAAGTCCCTTCCCTGAATTGCTCAACATGTTGAGAACTGCTGAGCAAAACCTTAAGAAGGCTAAGCCCATTTTGATGGTTCAAAAGGGCAAGGGAAAGGGAAAAGCCAACAAGAAGAAGGATAAAGCTAATGGAAAGTCCAATGCTAATTCTTCTTCAGCTGCACTGAAACCAAAGGGTGGTGTGGCAAAGGAAGGGGAGTGCTTCCATTGTAAGCAACCTGGACACTGGAAGCGCAACTGCAAGCTCTATCTTGAAGAACTTGCTAAGGAAAAGGGAAGTAAGACTTCCACTTCAGGTATTTTTGTTATAGAGGCTAACTTTTCTACTTCCTCATCTTGGGTATTGGATACTGGATGTGGATCTCACATTTGTGCAAATGTGCAGGATCTAAGTAGAAGTAGAAGATTGGCCCGAGGTGAAGTGGACCTACGTGTTGGAAATGGAGCAAGGGTTGCTGCCTTAGCCGTAGGGACTTATGTTCTCACTTTACCTAGTGGATTAGTTTTAGAATTAGACAACTGCTACTTTGTGCCTACTATTAGTAGAAATTTGATTTCTGTTTCTTGTTTGGACAAGAAAGGTTTTTCATTTATAATAAAGGACAAATGTTGTTCTATTTATTTGAATGAAATCTTTTATGGTAGTGCTCAACTTAGCAATGGGTTGTATGTTCTAGACCTCGAAGATCCAATCTATAATGTGAATACCAAGAAGGTCAGATTAAATGATTCGAACCCGACCTATCTCTGGCACTGTCGCTTGGGCCATATAAATGAGACCCGCATATCCAAGCTCCATAAGGATGGACTCTTGGACTCATTTGATTTTGAATCATATGAGACATGTGAGTCATGTTTGTTGGGCAAGATGACCAAAGCCCCATTCACAGGGCAAAGTGAAAGGGCTAATGACTTACTAGGACTCATACATAGTGATGTATGTGGCCCTATGTCTACACAAGCTAGAGGAGGTTTCCAATACTTCATTACTTTCACTGATGACTTCAGCAGATATGGCTATGTGTATCTCATGAGACACAAGTCAGAATCCTTTGAAAAGTTCAAAGAATTCAAGAATGAAGTAGAGAATCAACTCGGGAAGAGTATCAAAGTGCTTCGATCAGATCGAGGTGGAGAGTACTTGGATCGAGAATTCCTTGACTATCTGAAGGAGTGTGGTATAGTATCACAACTCACTCCACCAGGTACACCTCAATGGAATGGTGTATCTGAAAGGAGAAATTGAACTCTGTTAGACATGGTTCGCTCTATGATGAGTCAAGCTGACCTTCCAAACTCCTTTTGGGGACATGCTCTAGAGACAGCCGCTTTTACACTAAACCGAGTTCCATCTAAATCGGTTCAAAAGACACCATATGAGATATGGAGTGGGAGGCGTCCCAATTTGTCTTTTATGAAGATTTGGGGCTGTGACGCTTATGTGAAATGTCAATCCTCTGACAAACTAGGGCCCAAATCTCAAAAATGCCTTTTTGTTGGGTATCCCAAAGAAACAAAGGGTTACTATTTCTACAATCCTTCTGAGCAAAAAGTGTTTGTTGCTCGAACTGGTGTCTTTTTAGAGAAAGAGTTTATCTCTAAAGGAACTAGTGGGAGTAAAGTAGAACTTGAAGAAATTCAAGAACAACAAGGAGACATCGAACTTGAAATGGAACATGAAAAAAACACCACAAGATGTTGTGGTTCAAGAGTCTATTCTTGTAGTATAGAGCCCACATAGGTCTCATAGGATTTGGCGTGAGCCTGAGAGATATGGATTTCTCGTGACTCATACTGGTGATGTGATGCTCATGGATCAAGATGAGCCCACAACCTACCAACAAGCTATGTCAGGGCCTGACTCTGAGAAGTGGCTAGTGGCCATGAAATCCGAGATGGAATCCATGTATGAAAACCAAGTATGGACTTTGGTTGACCCACCTGAAGGGGTAAAACCCATAGGGTGCAAATGGGTTTTCAAGAAGAAAACTGACATGGATGGTAATGTGATTACCTTTAAGGGACGATTGGTTGCAAAAGGTTTCAAGCAAATTCATGGTATTGACTATGATGAAACTTTTTCACTAGTTGTGATGCCCAGAGACATCTTTGTTCGAAGACATTGTGACTTCGGGAGGGACTTCCTGAGGGGGAGAACGCCTGGAGCTCAAATTTCCCAGGGGAGTGTGCCTGAAAATACTCAGAAAAGAGGGTTAGGAGGTCCGGGGAGGAGCCTCCGACGCCCTAGTCAGTGTCTTGAGAGGCGAAAGAGGGGGAACACTAGGAAATTTAGTGGCCTTGCCTGTTTGTGTTTTCTCAAGGAGGAGGAGTCGAACCGTTTGCCAGGGTCTGCTCCCTGGTATTTATCGGAGTACCCAGCCCGTTCAGATGACGACACGTGTTTGGTCGGATATTCTCTAAGTTTCTGGGCGTAGGGGACAAGTAGCCGGTGGCAGGCTCCTTGAGCCTTGAACTGAGACAGGTCGTGACAAGACCTGGACGGCGTCGGCGTGTCAGACCGCCGTTTGGGGCGGCATGCAACGCCTGTGGGCGACATGTCAGAGGCTCCTTAAATGCTCATGCCGTACTCCCCGAGGTCCTCTGGGCGAGGTCGTCATTTGGTATGGACGTCCTTGTTCAGGGGTTATGCTTGTAGTTCAGGGAGTCCTTTAGTTCGGTGGTTCTGCCTTCAGAGGATTCTCTCCTGCTTGTAAGGGCTAGGCCTCTGTCCCGAAGGTGATCTGTTTGGTCCCCCGAAGGAGCCGGCAATACCTTTGGATTTCCTGGCGTATTAGCCGAAGTCCTGACTTCGTGGTGCTCGACTTCGCTCCTGCCGAGGTCAATGACAGTGCTTCTTTTTGGCTGACGCCAGGCTTCCTGAGCACAACTTCGGCGGGAAGTACGTACTGGGAAAGGCGATAGCCTTTCAGCTATCACAGGCCCCCCCTCGAAAAAGCAGAAGTGGAAACTTCGGCTTGTTAGCTTTCGGAGGGCGCCTCTTTGGGCTTTGGGTGTAGCGCCCGTGCCGAAGACGGACCTTTCGTCTGAAGACGTAGGCTGTTCGACCATAGCCTGTCCTTTGGTGTCTTCGAGGTAACCTACTTTTTCCCTTTTGCAGGTCTGTGTAACGTCGCGTCTCGTAACCAGGCGTGTTAGTCTATAGCGGCGCGCCCAGGATTTAGGGGTGTCAGAAGGCGTGTCCCTCTTTTGGTGCAATTGCTGACACGTGGCACGTTTGTCATTGGTGAGGGCTGTATAGGATACAGCAGGCTCGTCTTTTTACGCTCAGTAACCAATTATGGTGATTGTTCGCCTTCACGGGGTACTTATGACGCCGGTTCGCCTACCCTCCTCGGCCTATATATACTCTTGTTCCTTTATAACCTCCTTTTGCTTCTGGTTTTGCTCTCTTCTGCCTTTCAACAGTTTTTACGTTTTCTCCTGCTTTTCGTGGCAGTGCTGTTGACAGAGTTTTTTCCGGCCACCTTTCATGACGGCGTCTTCAAACCCAGATTTTGGCAAAGCATTTGGTGGGTTTTAACTTCCCAAGTCTTCTGTTTTTCAAGCTTTTTTCCCGAGGTCATTTTTGCCTTTTTCTGAACTCGTTTTTCAGCCGACATGCCTATTCCTGAGAGCTGCCAACCTCTTCTGTCTCACCCTTGCTACACCACTCCTAAAAAACTAGAAAACTGGAAGAAAAAATTCTTCCTTCCCTCGTATTCCGTTACAAGGTTGCCACGTTCTGACCAATTTAGCTTTTCGAACCGTAGTAACGAGGTTACCATTTTCTGAGCCCAGCTGAAGGCTGGACTTCGGTACCCTCCTCCGAAGATGATTTGCGACTTTTGCCAATTTCATGGCATTGCCGTAAATCAACTTCCGCCGACCTCGTACTGCTATTTTAACGCCTTCCTCTGTATGTGTGGCATCTTCAAAATAGAACCCCACTTTATTATCTTTATGCAGTACTACAAGCTCTTCGTGGTCCCGAAGGGTGGCTTTTACTTTATGCTACCTCGGGGATCAGGGAGCAAAAAGTATATGTTCAATTTTGCCACTAAGGACAGCTAGCAAGGGTGGCAACAAAAGTTTTTCTTTCTGAAGATGGAGGAGGCCTGGTCGCATGTTCCGACCAAGTGGGCTCAGGGAAGGCTGGAGATGGATGTTGTCACGCCCCAAACTGCCCCTGGCCCACCTGGGCCCAATTATCAGAGTAATGCAGTGGAAGTTACTTGAACAGAAGGGCTTAATTAAATATTATGAGCACCTATGGCGTGACTCCAGGATCTATTCTGGTACTAGCTTGTTACATAAATACTTTCAATGTGTTGTCAGGGTGCTCTTAAGGAACGAGCTAATACCTATGTGGAATTCTAGTGTTCCATTTATGGACTTAACCCCTTTGCCAGTTACACACATAAGTCTCTAGATGCCCTCTAAACAACTAGGCAACAATATCCATGCATATCCAGATTCACTGGAAATCTTTCCTTAGATGCACATACTCAACTAATTACAATTGTAATACAAGTAAAGCATACACTTAATCCATTAAGTGCATAGAATGTGTGTCCATCAAGTGTACTAATCCAATGCATGGCAACCAAGAAGCCCATCTCATTACAAGTTTGAAAACCACATTTATATGTCCATGAGTATCAGCCAAGTCTAGTACACATAACCTGAATATCCATCATGGCATTCCATCTGCATAAAACCATGCAAACATGGCATATAATCATCCAAAGCTAATCACGATCATAATGGCAACAATAAAGCATCACCTACTTGGAAAAGAAAATGTACCAAGGATGCTATATGTCTCTAATTAGCCAGGTTCAGGTTTTACAGACCACACCCTCAAACTACCCAAACCTCGACTCATAACAGCCTGGAACACATTCCAGCTTAATAGACCTTGTTCCCACAACTTCTAAACTCCATAAGCCTGCACAAGGAAGTCCAAACCATTAGCTTGATTCACAAGCAATCTATACCACATAAGTCACTTAGAGTCAAATGAATATAATGAGCAATACCAAACACATACCCAACCCTTTAGCAATTTAAAATGAGTACTCCCGTACTCCTAGCTTGACCTTCAAGCAATCCATTTCCTACAAAATGTATATCAGGGCGGGTGAGTTTATAAAACTCAGTAAGAATCCCGACGGCATCCAATGCCTAGTGAGGTAATTAACTCATGACTTTCAAAGTCATCATATGGCTTCCAAAGCCTAAACTTGTGCCAAGAATGTAATGGCAATTAATCCATGTTCCTGCCAAGGAAAACACTAAAACAAAGAAAACACAAGATATAGCACAATAACAATAATAATATGGGTCAGCATGCACAAACAATTTCAGAGAAGCACACAACTCAACACACACAGCACTATCCTCGTAACATCATGTTCCATGTCATCGTGGGTATCGCAAGCATTAGCATAATACATGCCACTAATCCCGGCATGCCATTTATTTTTATAACCTACTGAGCGCTCCTTAGCTTGGGAATTGAGTTGGCCAAACTCAATTCCTAGCCCTAAATGCTTGCTAATTACTCATGAGTAAACCATAACCATAGTCGCCAAAGCATCACTACTTCATCCATTATGCACTTATGTGCCCAATTATTCAACTAAGAAAGTATCATGAGTCCTCACAAAAAGTAACAACCACATAGCCCTGTCATGCACACCTATGGTCATTTGGTTCTTTGACCATCACATAGGGGCACTAATACTCACAATGAAAGGTCATGGAAAATATACCATGCAAAGAGTGAGTATAGGGATTCTTACCACCATTTGTGTAACCTTTGCTCATTGCCTTTGCCTTGCTTTGCTTTGTTTGTTGTTGGAACTTTGCCATTTCCTTAATGGACCTATAAAGCCCAAAATACTAACAAGTTATTTAATTGCTTTCTATTAAACAAGAGAACCATAATTTACCAAGCATACTTGGTTTAACTTACTCAACCTCTACTTAAAGAGGTAAGGCCCAAATTAGCCTTTTCTGTGAACTGAGGCCCAATCTTCTGTGAACTCAGGCCTACATTGGCCTTTTCCTGGAAATCCAGGCCCAATTTGCACTTTTCTGGAGTTCAGGCCCACTTGGCCTTTTCTGGAATTCTGGCCCAACTTGGCCTTTTCTGGAATTCTGGCCCAACTTGGCCTTTTCTGGAATTCTGGCCCAACTTGGCCTTTCCAGGAACTCAGGCCCACTTGGCCTGTTCTGGAACTCAGGCCCAACTGGCCTTCTTTGGAACTCAGGCCCACTTGGCCTTTTAAGTTCTCTCAGGCCCACTTGGCCTTTTTAATTCCCAGGCCCACTTGGCCTTTTAATTTATTTTCTGGACTCGGCCCAACTTAGCATTTAGGCCCAATTTCCACCTTTTCAGGATTTTAGCCCAATTTAGTCTTTAGGCCCAATTTTATCTTTTCAGGATTTAGCCCATTTGCCAATAATGCCATTATGGCCCAAATAGCCCATTTAAGAGTTTCTGGACCAAGAACACTTGGTTTTCAATTTGGGCCTTCAAATTTATCTCTTGGCCGAATTTGTCCCATTATTTCCTTCTTTTGCTCAATTGAGTCCCACAAGTTTTCTAAGGACCATTTATGCCAAGAACACTTGGCTAACACCAATTTTTCACCAACTTGTCCTTATGGCCGAATCTATCATCATACTTTCTTCACCATTTTGGCTTCACATTTTGCTATGAACACAAAAATACCAAGAACACTTGGTTTGCACACACAACCACCAAAAATGGCACTTATGGCCAAAACTCTCTTTATTTCTTCTTCACATTTACATAGGTACCATGAACACATGGTTTTGCACACATCTTCACAAAAGCACATCATGGCCGAATATATTCCTCCTTTTCCTTCTTTTATTTTTTTGTTCCAAATGTCCTCTAGTAGCTCAAAAATGCCATGAACACATGGCTACACATGGCCAACATGCCAAGACATCAAAATCACTAAATGGCCGAATATTCCATTGCTTCTATAGCTCACAAAATTCCTCTTTTTGCATCCAACTTTTGACCATTGTCTTGTACACTCACAGGGACTTCAATGATACCAACAACACTTGGGAAAATGTCCATGCATGCCAAGATCCACACTTGGCCGAATATACTTCTTGCTTTTCCTTGCATCTTTTGCTTGTTTCCTTGCTTGGAATGGCCATACAAGCTTCAAGGCACCAAGAACACTTGGTTTCATACCTCAAAATGCCATGTACACTCATGGCCGAAAATTCAACTTGTTTTTCATGCATGTGACCTTCATGGTCTTTGCTTGCACGGCCTCCAAGACTTCAAACTTGCCAAGAACACTTGGCTTTCTTCCATAAACCTCCATGGCCGAATCTCCAAGAGTTGTTCCTTGCAAGAATCCAACATAATCGAGACATTAGAGAGTAATATCTAGCTCAAAATACATGAAACTACCAAGAAAAACTTGGATTCACATACAACCTTTCACATGGCCGAAACTTGAGCTTGTTCTTCCTTGATGTTCTCCTTCATTTTCTTGCTCCTCATGGCTTAGAAATGCCATGCATGTTCATGAGCTCATGAATGAAGCTCAAGAACACTAAAAGAACTCCATGGCCGAAACTTCACATGCATTTCTTCATGGGTTTTGATTTCTCTCTTTGTTCTTGGTCTAGATGTGTTTAGGAGTATGAAATCACTACGAAATCGTGTTTGCATGTGTAAGAATATGTATTTTTTGGATAGGCCGAGACTTAGATGAAGAAGAAGATGATGGAAGCTGGGAGAAAGAACCATGGCTGAATGTGTTTGTGTTTTAGAGAGAAGGGAGAGCGTATGGCTTAGAGAGAGAAAGATGTGTGTGAAAAATGAGAATGAAATGATGATGGGCGGCCCTTATGCTAGCAAATGAGGGAGAAATGCAAACCAAATGCGTATCAAATGTACATTTATGATGAATGGCCGGTCAACAATTCAAATGGGAGGAAAGCTAGTCAATTGCTAATAATCCTTTGGACAAAAGAAGGTGGTGTACCATCAAGAAAAGAAAACCCAATAAACAAATCCATTTGCTTCCTCCAAGGCGCCATTTTGTTTAATTTTTGTGGTATGGCCGAATTTTTGATTCAAATGGATGGGAGAATAGTCAAATGCTCATTAAGTGTTGATTGGACAAGTGATGGTGGGGAGAAATAAAATAATGTAAAGTGGGAGACAAAGACTAGTAAAAAATGATGGGCAAAATATTTGTTTATGGTGATGGTGGGGTCAAATCCATGTGGGAAATTTAAATAATGTGGGTGGAGGCTTATGTGGCCATTTTAAATGGAAAAAATCATGGGATGGCCGGCCATGGCTTAAAATGCCATGCAAAATGGTCTAATCCATCCTTTGGCCCTCCACCTTTCGTCAATTGTTCAATTGAGTCCTCCCACAAACTTTACCTTTGAACAATTGAGTTCCTCAACTTTAATTTCCACCATTTTCATCACCAATACTCTTGGCCGTAGCCAAGTTTATTCCAAGAGTGTCCAACACTCATTTATGCCCATTCCATAATTAATTTAAGATCTCCCGAGCTTACCAAGCTCAATTCCCAATTAGGAAAAATTTCCATGTCTCCTCAATTTAATTGGCTAAGTTTCCAAATTAGGAAACTTTTTATGCCATTAATCCACTTAACCCGGGACTTAGTCATTTAGCCCTTTCCGGGTGTAACAGACATCGTAGATCCGAGGATAATGCTGACTCCCGAGTTATCTTCCGTATTCGCGGACTTCGACAGACGTATCCGAGCCGTCTCCGACTGGGATTCCGAGGTCCCTTCGTGCTCTCTCTACCCCTTCCCCATCAATTGAAAGCTGATGACCGAGGAGGTTCTTCGGGAACTAGGGGTAGTGAAGGAGCACAAGACGGACCTTGGGATGGCGGCTCCTGCCATCGCTGGGAAAGACTCCTGGCTGGTGCAACTCCTTTGGGAGGAAGTTACTTACGAATCTTTTTATGAGCATAAGTTATCTTCGAGTCCCTTTGTTATAATTTCATCTTGGACTCACACTGATGTCTTCTTTCTTTTCCAGAGATGGGCGATGACACTGCTGCCTTCTACAAATCCCTTTTCCTCGGTCAATCCGAGAAAGGTGAGCAGACGAAGAAGGCCGTCTCCCGAAGGTGGAAAGCGACTGGGGCTGGGCCTTCTTCTAAACGGGCGAAGAAGACTGTTCAACTTCCTCAGCCGGAAGTTCTTGAGGGGGTAAGCGGAGAGCCCGAAGTTGCCGCCGCTCCGCCGCCCGAGGTTGCTGCTGTCGACGTCCCTCCTCGGAGTCCTACTTCGTCGCAGGCTCTTCTGGATGCCTTGGTAGAGGCCCCTTCTGCCGAGGAGCGGCGCAAGAGCAAAGGCAAGGGGATTTCTACCGAGGAGGTTTTGGATTCTGACGACGACGTGGCCGAAGTGCCACCAGGTTCGTTTTCTAGCAAACTGTGATGCCTTCACTTTTTTGAATTTTGAGATTTACTTGCCTTGACCAGCTTTTTGTTTTGCCGTGCAGGGGAGTTACTTACTCCGGGTTGGGCAGTCGAGCATGCCCGGAAGCGAGCCCTTCGGGATGCCCGTATCCCGAAGGGGAAGATCCCGAAGGAGCCTTTCTGGTCATTTACGGAGGACATGAATTTGTATTCCGGAGACTGCCAGCAAATGGCCAAAGAGATCTCGAAAGGGATCCTTACCGAGGCTTCCTTCAGGGCCATTGCGGAGGCTCACCCGGGTGATGATTCCCTCGCTGCGAAAGTTTCTGAGCACGCTGCGCAGGTATGCTTCGCGCCTTTCTTTTTCCTTTTGATTTCTTCTAAGTTTTTGGCTCTCTTTTTTGCCTTACTGACTTGGCCTTTATTTCTTTGCAGCTGCTGGGGTATGCTGGTTTCCTCAGAGTTCGGGTGGCGAGGCAGACGGCGTTCCGAGCTTCGGCCTTAGAGGTCATAGAAAAAACTAAGGCCACGTGCTCGGAATTGGCTGCCCAGAACACGCAGCTGGCTCAAGCTGCAGAGAAGGAGGTTGCTGCCGTTCGGGAGGAGTTCCTGAAAGAAAAAGAAGAACTTTTGAAGGATTCCTCCCAGAAGATTTCTGACCTCGGCTCCCAGGTGGCGGAGCTGATTTCGGCAAACGAAGCGCATCAAAAGGAGAAGTCAGAGTCTGAGGCTCTCCTGGCGAAGGCGCTTGCTGAGAAGGCCGCGCTCCAAGCCGAGGTCGATTCTCTGAAGAAGGAGCCGAAGAAGAAGAAGATGAAGGCACTGAAGAAGGAGGTCGCAGATCTGACAAAGGACCTTGTGCACCCTGGGGTCGAGAAGGATAAATCCGACCAGATGACCAGGGTTGGTTTCCAGGACGGGTTTTGCCTCGCTCGGCACCAAGTTCTTCAGAGGTTCCCAGATCTGGACCTCTCTTTCTTGGAGGCCCTAAACATTCCCGAGGGGCCTCGGTGGTCTTGGTCCAAGGTTGAGCATCTGAACTTGCCTTCTTCTTTCCCGGCGCCAAAGGTGGTGGAAAAGGACGCAGGAGCTGGTGGCTCCCGAGACGCCGAGATTCCTTAGTTTGTTCTAGGGTCCTTTGCCTTCTTTTCCTTCTTTTTTGTACTTCTCCCTTTGGCACTCCTTCTTCTCTGTAAGCAAATTCATTTCAATAAGGACTTTTTCTTTTTAGAAAATTTGGCTAAGTCTTTTTGCGATATTTTTCATTTCCCATTGTCTCGAACACGTTCTCTCAAGAGACTTCTGAAAATCATATCTGCGCTCGTTTCGGCGATCACTTTTGCGGAATTCTGACTTGTACAATTTATGCTTAGGAACTTTTCTAGGAAACTTTTGTACTTAGAATATTTTTTCTAATTTGTACAATACCATTTTCCCACCGAAATCCTAAGCGTAGAACTTTTTCAAGGCGTCTGAATGCCAAGTATTTTTCAATTCTACGCCTTCGGTATCGCCGAGCTTGTACACCCCTTTTCGCACTTCGGCAAGTACTAGGTAAGGTCCTTCCCAATTTGCGCGGAGTACCCCGTGAGATGGCCTTCGGGGTGCAAATTCAGCCTTTCGGAGAACGAGGTCTCCTTTCTTGATTCCTTTTGGCCTGGCCCGTAAGTTTATGGCCACAGCCACTCTTTGCTGAAATGCTTTTCTTCTCAGTTCAGCTATTTCTCTGTGTTCGCCGACGAGGTCGAGCTTGGTCCTCATGCTGAGGTCGTTTCCACTTTCATCAAATACTTGCACCCGCACTGATGGTCGCACTACCTCGATTGGGATAATGGCCTCTATACCGAAAATGAGTGAAAAAGGCGTTTCCCCTGTGGCTCTTCGGGGTGTTGTTCGGTAACTCCATAATACGCTTTGGAGCTCTCTTGGCCATTTCCCTTTTGCTTCTCCCAGCCTCTTTTTCAGACCATCTTTTATGGTCCTATTAGATACTTCTACCTGCCCATTGCTTTGGGGGTGAGCTACTGGGGCGAAGTGCATTTTTGTTCCGAGGTCACTGATAAATCCCTGGAACCCTTTGTCTATAAACTGGGATCCATTATCAGCTACTAGTACCCTCGGTATGCCGAATCTGCATACAATGTTCTTCCATATGAACTTTTGCACCTCTTTTGCCGAGATAGTCGCCAGGGGTTGTGCCTCGACCCATTTGGAGAAATAGTTTACTACTACCACGCAGAACTTCACGCCTCCAGGCACTGTTGGGAGCGGCCCAATGAGGTCTATGCCCCAGACTGCGAAGGGCCAAGGATAGTCAGCTGAAGTTACCAATTCCGAGGGTGTCCTCTGGATATTCGAGTGCCTTTGGCAATTACCGCATTTCTGGACGAACTGCCTAGCATCCTTCTTCAGGGTAGGCCAAAAGTATCCTTGGCGAAGTATTACTACTGCCAGGCCATCGGTTCCGATGTGCGAACCACAAGCGCCTTCGTGTACTTCTTCGAGGATCATTTCAGTATCCTCTTCGCCAACACACCTCTGTAGTGGATTTGCATATCCCTGCCGATATAATTCTTCGCCAATTAGGAAGAATCGACCGGAGCGTCTTCGCACTTTTGCAGCTTCGCTGGGGTCTTCGGGGAGCGTATTGTCTGCGAGATATCTTTTTATCGGGTCCTTCCAGCCTTTTCCCGAAGTTACTATGCTCAGCACTGTGATGCTCGGGTGGTTTAGCACCTCGGTGCATGTTTTTGATTTTGCCAAGCAATCTGCCTCGGCATTATCTTGTCGAGGTACATTTTCGATTCGTACGGTGTCGAACTCCCGGATGAGCTTTGCTACCAAGTCATGGTATTTTGCCAAGGTTGGGTCCTTTGCCCCGTAGTCTCCTGCCGTTTGCCGAACTACCAGCTGGGAATCGCTGTGGGCTTTCAGGTTTCTTATGCCAATTTTTCTGGCTAGGCGCAATCCTGCTATGAGGGCTTCATACTCAGCCATATTGTTGGTGACATTAAAGCTGAACTTGATAGCCTTCATTACTTCTAGGCCTTCGGGACCTCTAATAATTACCCCAGCTCCCTGGTGTTCGGACCCTGAGGCTCCGTCAACATACAAAGTCCATTCGGGCTCACCTTCGCCAGGATCCGAATAGCTATCCTCGGTGGTCGGTACTTCGGCAATGAAGTCTGCCAGGGCTTGAGCTTTTATGGCTTTCCGAGGTTCATAAGTGATGTCGTGTTCGCCAAGCTCTATACACCACTTGGAAAGCCTTCCCGAATGATCAACTTTCCTCATGACATCCCGTAGTGGTAGACTACTTCGGACGATGATAGGGTGAGCCTGAAAGTATGGTCGTAGCCTTCTTCCTGCTAGTACCAGAGCAAATATAGCTTTCTGCAGCAAGGGATACCTGACTTCGGCACCGTGCAGGGACTTGCTTACATAATAGACCGGCCATTGCTTCGGCCCCTCTTCTTTCACAAGGACCGAGCTCACAGCTTTTTCTGTGACGGCGAGGTATAACACGAGGGGCTCTCCCTCGCGAGGTTGTCGCAGAGTGGGCAGACTGGCTAAGTAGATTTTGAGTTCTTCCCAGGCCTTTTGGCAGTCTTTATTCCAAGGATGATCATCATTTCCAAGGTTGTCCTCCTTTTTTGTTGCCTTAGTGAGGACTTTGAAGAACGCTCGACACCGGTCTCCATATCTGGAAATGAACCTACTAAGAGAGGTTATCCTTCCAGTGAGTCTCTGCACATCTTTTATTGTGGCGGGAGTTCGGAATTCAAGTAAAGTCTTAATTTTTTCTGGGTTAGCATCAATGCCTCTTTCTGATACCATGTACCCAAGAAACTTTCCCGAGGTCACTCCGAAGATACACTTTTCGGGATTAAGGCGGATCCCGAAGGTTCTGAGCTGGTGGAAAGTTTCCTTTAGATCCGCGACGTGGTCACTAGGCAGCTTGCTCTTAACTATCATGTCGTCGACATAGACTTCCATATTTCTCCCTATTTGATCACTAAAGACCTTGCTCATCAACCTCTGGTAGGTTGCTCCTGCATTTTTTAGGCCGAAGGGCATCCTGACGTAACAGTACGTTCCCCCCTCGGTGATGAAGGAGGTTTTCTCCTCATCTTCGGGGTCCATCCTTATTTGATGATACCCACTGAAGGCGTCTAGGAAACTTAGGAGCCCGTATTCGGCAGTTGAGTCTACCAATTGGTCTATCGGTGGGAGAGGGTATGAGTCTTTAGGGCAAGCATCGTTCAAGTTCCTGAAGTCGATGCACATTCGGAGCTTACTGCTTCCTTCTTTTGTGGCAATTACCACATTGCTTAACCATTCGGGGTATTTGACCTCCCTGACGACACCAGCGTCTAACAAGCGCTGGACCTCGGTTTTGACAAAGTTACTTTTATGGACCGAGATGCTCCGTTTCTTTTGCCAGACAGGTCTTGCCTCCGGACTTACTTTAAGGCTATGCTGTATTATGCCAGGGTTTACCCCTGGCATATCTTTCGGCGAGTAGGCAAATAGATCTTTATTTGTCAGCAGAAAAGATACAAGTTTTTTCTTGTCACCTTCGGCCAAGTTTTTCCCTATTCGGGTATTTTGGCCTGGGACAAGTTCCACTTCTTCTATTTCCGCCTTCGCGGGATCTTCTGCCTCGCCCTTCTTTGGTGCCTTTGCCTCCATCGTTTGTGCGAAGTTGTTTGCTGGAGCTTTTCGTGCCTTGACGAACACCTTCCTTACTTCGCTCTGATCGATGAAGATTTCCGCGTCTCCATCCTTGGTGGCGAAAGTGACAGTTAAGTATTTCACATCAGGGCGAATGTGCAGATTTCCCTGTGTCTGTCTTCCAAGGATGGCGTTGTATGACGAAGGGACATCCATGACGATGAACCTTGTCATTGTGGAGGCAAATAACTCAACAGTCCCGTCTACCGAAGTCCCTTTCATCATTAGGGGAAGATCCATCCATCCGAGGACGGGTAGCTCGGATGGTCCCACCCCGAAGGTAGGCGAGGTGACAGGCTTGAGGTCGCTGCTGGATATGCCCAATCTCGGCAGCAAATGTGAAAACAGGACGTCGGCATTTGATCCATCGTCAAGTAACACTCTCTTTACATCCCAGTTTCCTATCCTTGCCATGACCAATAGTGGGTCGTCATGGGGAAATATGACGGCGGAACCATCCTTTCGGGCCAGCTTCTTCGTTGGACTCTGATATTCCATGACTGCTATTTCTCTGGCCTTCCTCTTTCTTTCCGAGGTATGGAAGTCCCGTCGTGATTGTTTGTATTTAGACTGCCAAGATTGGAGGACGCCTCTGTTGGCCATCAGGAACACTACCCTGTGTGATACCCAAGTGGCCCTCTTGGGCACTATGTAAATTCATCCTATTTTCTCCCTTTCACAAGGCATTCACATTGCATGCACACCAAGCAGCAAAGAAGGAAAACACTAGCACAAGTCTTAGTTTTGGCTTCCACACATTAGGCAATCGGTGTTAAGTTCTAGTGGCCAGCTATTGCACCTGTAACTTCCACTAATAAACTGTATCATTCTAGCCTCATACCCCCCCTGTTTTCTTTGCTCCATTATGAAGTAGAGACTTAGAGCAAACCAAGGAATTTTGTTTTACATCAATAGCCCACCTATGGACCAAGTTA
Organism: Aquilaria sinensis; assembly: GCA_005392925.1. Lineage (NCBI taxonomy): Eukaryota > Viridiplantae > Streptophyta > Magnoliopsida > Malvales > Thymelaeaceae > Aquilaria > Aquilaria sinensis. The sequence continues at coordinate 47,224 of SMDT01000248.1, forward strand.
TGGATTTTTGAAGTTGGTTACAAAATTCTGACCAAATGAACAGTAACTCAGCCAACTTTGCAACATCATATCTTTGGCTACAGGGCTCTAAATCCAAAACTTCCAAATCCCAGTTAACCCTCTAGATTTCCTCTAGGTGTGGTCAAAATTTCATACCATAGTTCATTCTACACAGGGAGATATTAAACTTTATGTCCAGAGTCAAAATTCTGGCAACTTTAGGACTATTTTGCCCATACAATTTTTCCAAACCATGGAAACACTTCATTCACAAGGGGAAAGTCCTCCAAGGCTATCCCATACATGTCCAATACACATATTAATTACATTCTCTTGCATCTAGCAACTTTATGTGGCCAAAACAGAATTTACAATAAGCAGCCTATCATTCACACTTAGGCAGCTTTGCACCACATCACTTACATAGCCAAAACATTACTCAAATGTTCACATACTTGTCTCATTTTACATACACTACATGTACATGCATACATGCACATGCATACATGCACCATAATATGGTCTTAACTCAGCTAAATACGCACCCTAGGTTACAGGAGGTCCTGAGACACAATGGACTCCAAAAACAGGATGCTGGACAGCTGCTGCACAACACAGTAAGTACCACCATTAAAAATACCAAATGTGCTCCTAAAATCACCAAAATTTCCAGATCATAACTTGACATATGGAAGTTCATGTACCTGAAATTTCAGATCAAAACTCAAACCACAAAGGTTAGTTTGAAGGTGATCTTTCTGCTGGACCTGAAATGACAGAATTGAGGGGAGTAAGTTTCATTGAGAAACTTAGTAAGGGTAGCACTTGGATTCAATAGGCAATGTAACCATCATTAAAACCTGCATCCAAAGACACTAAAACAAAAAAACCACAATGCATATATACAAGATATAGCAACCAAATGCAGCAGCCAAACACAAACAGCAAACACATGAAATGTGGCAGCAGCATATACCATAGGTTAGTCCATAAAACACATAATAAGCATAACCAAATCACTATGGCAGCCCTCCTCAAGCTAATGCTTGGTCTTAGGAGGATTTAACACTAGTTAGTACTAACTTTTAGGCCCTAGAAACCCAGAAATTCGCTGCCATCACTGTGCACTTCACACTAGGTCACAAAACCTTCAATAAGTGCACTCCCCTCACTAAGCTTGGTTCATCAAGCTCATGGCTCTCTTCCAAGCTTAGCCCTAGCTCCATGGTTGCTTGAAAATACAGAAAACAACCCATGAGAGCAAGAGAACCCTTACCTTGATGGGTATGCTGAAATTGGAGCTTGATCCTAGGTGCACTCAAGCAATAGCACCAAATAGCTTCCAATTGTGCTTCCTTGACTTCAATTGCAAGTAGTTTTGAGTTTGAAGGTATGGTGGCTATGGAGGAAGTGTGGAGGAGAGGGCTGGCTGTCTTTTTGCTGGTGGAGGCCGAAATTTAGAGAGCAAAGGTGGTCTTGACTACTTAAATAGTCAAAAGTACACTAAACACACTTAAGTAGTCTTAACCTTGTCTTATGTCATTTTCCTTGCTACAAGACTATGGTTTCTTAGTCTTAATCTCTTGGCCCACATTTGACCATCCTTATCTTCCTTTAGCAGCCCTCCTTATGTGGGATAACCCCACAAAACTTCCATTTGACTTAAGTCATAGACATACACATCTTAAGGCCTACATTAGAACACTTAGGTCCTTTATGCCTTTTTGTGTTTTCTTTGTCCTTAGTTCTCTTCCATAAGCAATTTGGTCCTCCAATAGCACTTTCATACCATTCATATCCTTCCCATAACTCTCCAAATCTCTTTTGTGAGAGTTTTGCAATTGAGTACCCGAATTTCCAAAACCTTACAAAAAAGTCCATAGGTTGCTTGAAAAACAAGCAATCCTTAAGGCTTTTCTTGGGGGCCAAGTTACCAACTTGGAACACTTTTAAGGAGGTGTTGATCATGCCTTTTACCCCCCCACACTTTAAACACTATGGTGAGAATTACACAATATAATGGTTTTTAGCCATTATGACACACTTGTAATTCTCCCATTTTATGAGGTGGTAACATCTGGCCTTCCTCTTTCTTTCCGAGGATGGAAGTCCCGTCGTGATTGTTTGTATTAACCCTGCCGGGGGTGGGGGACACCTCTTTGGACTTTGGTTCCTCCTTCTGTCGGAGTCGTAATCCTCGTCATCTGCCTTTCCTTCCTCCTATTTTCTCCCTTTCGAGGAAGGCATTCACAGATAACGCCCAAGTTGACCCAGTTTGATCAGCGACTCTATGTACTTCTTCAGTTGGAAGCAGTCTTCGGTGTCGTGGCCGTGGTCGCGGTGGAACTGGCAGAACTTCTTTATGTTCTTTTTGTTATCAGCAGTCATGGCCCTTGGCCGCTGAATTTGGGTCCCCTGTCTTTCCATTGTCATGAGGATGTTGGTCCTTGTGGTGTTCAGGGGTGTGAAGGTTGGGAGTTTCCTTCCCCGCATTCTCCGAGGTCGTCCTGCCTGTTCGGCTGGATATCGGTTTTGCTGGCTGGATCCTTCGGCCCGGTGGTGATCGGACTTTGGTCCACCCATTCTCAGCTCTTCGGCCGTCATGTGCTGTTCGGCCCTTCGGTAGAACTCGCCAAGTGTGTCCGGAGGGTCTTTGGAGAATTCGTAAAACAGCTGTGAATCCCTCCGAAGGCCCCGTGTCATCGCGAGGATGCGTATTTCGGGCCAAAAGTCTGGGACAATCAAAGCTTTTCTGTTAAACCTTTCGACATAGTCGCGGATGGTTTCTCCACTTCTTTGCGCTATGTCGAACATCTGGACGGGCATCTTCGCCGTCGGCCGACTTCCAATGAATTGTTGCGTGAAGGCCGTAGATAACTCCTAGAACTCTGTAATGGTTCCTGGAGCTAATGAATTGTACCAGGCTGTTGCTGGCCCTGTGAGGGTGACCTCAAAACATTTGCACAAGGTGGCGTCATTGGCACCTTGCATCATCATGCTGCATCTATACTTGGTCAGATGAACCTGTGGATCTGTTCGGCCATCGTACGTTTCTAGCAGAGGTACTCGGAAGTCACCTGGCATGGCTGCTTCAACTACAGCTCGGGTGAATGGAGACTCATCCCCACAGAAGGTCCCAGATAGCTTGCCCCAGACTGGCTTGCGGGCCACCTGTTTTTCCACCCTGTCCAACCTCGCCAATATCTTCTCCAAAAGGAGCGTGGCGCTAGGCTCTTCCTCCTGGTGCTTGTAGGCTTCGTTGCAAGGAGATTGCCTGTGCCTCTTCGGGGAGTGACTTCGACGCCGAGGGGATGGAGACTTCGCCTCGGGTGATGAGTTCCTTTGGTATGGGACTTTAGGTCGCTTAGACCCCGCTTGTCCCGCAAGTCGTGCCCCGAGGGGCATGTTTTCTGTCGAAGACTCTTCACGGGGGTCCCCACTTCCCGAACTGTGGTAGGTTGGCTTGGGGCTTTTCTCCCGAGGGCGTACTGGTGAGGGAGGCCTTTGGGCCTGAGTTGGTTGCGGCCACCTTCGGTCTATCTGTTGCGTCATTTCAGCCACAACAGACCGTTGAAAGTCGCGCAGAAAACTCATGGTGATGACAAGAGGACGCTCCTCCTCCGGCAAAGAAGTCCCTGGAATGGTTTGCTCAGTAGCCGGTTGAACTTCAGGCGCGGACGGGGACCTTCGGGAGTCCCTTGTCCTTGGAACGCCGAGTCTCAACGACGGCGACCTGAGGGTGGGTTCCCACAGACGGCGCCAAATGATGCCCAGAGACATCTTTGTTGGAAGACATTGTGACTTCGGGAGGGACTTCCTGAGGGGGAGAACGCCTGGAGCTCAAATTTCCCAGGGGAGTGTGCCTGAAAATACTCAGAAAAGAGGGTTAGGAGGTCCCCGGGGTGTTTTTCCGGGGAGGAGCCTCCGACGCCCTAGTCAGTGTCCTGAGAGGTGAAAGAGGGGGAGCACTAGGAAGTTTAGTGGCCTTGCCTGTTTGTGTTTTCTCAAGGAGGAGGAGTCGAACCGTTTGCCAGGGTCTGTTCCCTGGTATTTATAGGAGTGCCCAGCCCGTTCAGATGACGACACGTGTTCGGTCGGATGTTCTCTGAGTTTCTGGGCGTAGGGGACAAGTAGCCGGTGGCAGGCTCCTTGAGCCTTGAACCGAGACAGGTCGTGACAAGACCTGGACGGCGTCGGCGTGTCAGACCGCCGTTTGGGGCGGCATGTAACGCCTGTGGGCGACATGTCAGAGGCTCCTTAAATGCTCATGCCGTACTCCCGAGGTCCTCTGGGCGAGGTCGTCCTTTGGTATGGACGTCCTTCTTCGGGAGTTATGCTCGTAGTTCGGGGAGTCTTTTAGTTCGGTGGTTCTGCCTTCGGAGGATTCTCTCCTGCTTGTAAGGGCTAGGCCTCTGTCCCGAAGGTGATCTGTTTCATCGCCCGAAGGATCCGGCAATACCTTTGGATTTCCTGGCGTATTAGCCGAAGTCCTGACTTCGTGGTGCTCGACTTCGCTCCTGCCGAGGTCAATGACAGTGCTTCTTTTCGGCTGACGCCAGGCTTCCCGAACACAACTTCGGCGGGAAGTACGTACTGGGAGAGGCGATAGCCCTTCGGCTATCAAGTTGCTATGCTTAAATCCATCCGAATTTTGTTCGCTATTGCTGCACACTATGATTATGAGATATGGAAAATGGATGTCAAAACTGCATTCCTAAATGGAAAGCTACTTGAGGATGTGTACATGACACAACCTGAGGGTTTTGTCACTCCTGAGAATGCCAATAAAGTGTGCAAGTTGCAAAGGTCCATTTATGGACTGAAGCAAGCTTCTCGAAGTTGGAATCTTCATTTTGATGAAGCAATCAAAGAGTTTGGTTTTATCAAAAATGAAGATGAACCTTGTGTCTACAAGAAGGTTAGTGGGAGCGCTATTGTCTTCTTGGTGTTGTATGTAGATGACATACTACTCATCGGGAATGACATTCCTGAGCTACAGTCTGTGAAGACTTGGCTGGGGAAATGTTTCTCTATGAAGGACTTGGGTGAAGCAGCTTATGTGTTAGGCATCAGGATCTATAGAGAGAGATCTAGAAAGCTTCTTGGCCTAAGTCAAAGTACATATATTGACAAGGTGCTAAAGAGGTTTAGCATGCAAGATTCCAAGAAAGGATTCTTGCCCATGTCACATGGTATAACTCTTTCTAGATCTCAGTGTCTGAGTACACCCGAGGAGAGAGAGCGCATGAGTAAGATTCCATATGCCTCAGCAATTGGATCTATCATGTATGTCATGATATGTACTCGTCCCGATGTCTCATATGCCTTGACCATGATGAGTAGGTACCAATCGAACCCCGGTGAGAGTCACTGGACAGCTGTTAAGAACATCCTTAAGTACTTACGAAGGACTAAGGATGCATTCTTGGTCTTTGGAGGTGAAGATGAGCTCGTTGTAAGGGGTTACACCGATGCAAGCTTCCAATCCAATAAGGATGATTTTAGATCGCAATCTGGTTATGTGTTTTGTATTGGTGGTGGTGCTGTGAGCTGGAAGAGTTCAAAGCAAGAGACAGTGGGAGATTGTTAGTGTTGTGCCCAAAAGCCAATCATGAGATGATTGTATTTTTGCACATTGAGTCATGATATTTTATTAAGGCATTAATCCAGCAATTATGTTTGTTGTTTTGTTTCTGCGTAACTTAACAAACATAATTGTAACCCTAGAATAATGATATTCTTAAACGTCCCTGGTCTAGTATTATTGTGGAGCGGGTTGCAATAATACATAACGACTAGCATATGTGGAGACTAATATGAGATATGTAGTCTACATATGGGTACAAGTTGGAGAACTTGTGTACTGGACCGACCCACCATGAGAACACTACATGGATCGTTATATGAGTGTCATAAGTGATTCTCATAGTGATCATGGTATATGTAGTCCTTCGACCTAAGATCATCAAGGTTCCCTACATGTGAGTCACATACTTTGATACTTTCCTTTGTTGCTCGTAACTGAGTGAACTTGAAGGAGGTCATTGGGTATGTCACATATCATGCGGAGGGATTTGTATGATCAAGATGGGATTTGTCCCTCCTATGTAACGGGAGTGATATCTTCGGGCCCCTTGATAGAGTAAGACTTAGAAAAATGCATGGCCATGCTCGGATGAGTTGATATATGATATCAATGTCATCAGTTTAAGTTGGTCTACTCAGTAATCAAGAAACCAAAGATTGGGCTATACGAGAGTGACACATTCCATGTCTCGTGCTTAGTCTTGATATCTTGGACAAAGGGACAATGGCATATATCGGTGATGATCATAAAGGTTTAGTCGAATCACCGACAATCTTGTCACTTGGGTAGCAATGATGTGTTGCTAGACACCGCTCATTGCTTATGATCATAAATGTGATTTATGATCATTGCCAACGTGGTAAGAGCCTATTGGGTCGCACACATAGAGCTATTTGGATCATTAAAGTGCATGGGCTAATTATTTGGGTTATGGTTTCACTTTAATTTTGTATTAATAATGGGCCCAAGAGTTGAGCCATTATTAAGCCCGAAATTAAATCCTAATTGGATTAGGGCTTTGAAACCCATTAGGCCTGGAAGTTGAGTCTCACTATAAATACAACTTTTAAGTGAGAAATTCGCAGGCCTCCTTGCCCTAGCCTCTAAAAAGGACAACCACACTCTTCTCTTGCAATTCCTTGGAGGACGCAAGCTAGCACTGCGAGCGCAAGAGAAACGCATCTACCGAGACGTGGTGGAAGCGTGGTGATCCCGAGAGGCTCGTGTGGATCCCATAGAGAGCCTGAACACATCAACTATTCAGGTTTTGTGATTCGACTCTACAGTTGAGTGAGAGATCTCAATCGAAAATTAGGTATGAACATTTTCGAACACTCGATTTACCCCGTTTCACATGGATCCTGGAGGGTTTCGGTTAAATTCCGCTGCGCTGTTTGGCTCCCGAAACCCATCACAAGAATGATGGATTCCATCTGTTTTGCTGAATCTTGATATCTCAAACAAAGGGACAAAGACATATACGGGTAATGATGATAGAGGTTTAGTTGTGTTAGTGTTGTGCCCAAAAAGCCAATCATGAGATGATTGTTTTTTTTTGCACATTGAGTCATGATATTTTATTAAGGCATTAATCCAGCGATTATGTTTGTTGTTTTGTTTCTGCGTAACTTAACAAACATAATTGTAACCTAGAATAATGATATTCTTAAACGTCCCTAGTCTAGTATTATTATGGAGCGGGTTGCAGTAATACATAACGACTAGCATATGTGGAGACTAATATGAGATATGTAGTCGACATATGGGTACAAGTTGGAGAACTTGTGTACTAGACCGACCCACCATGAGAACACTTCATGAATCGTTATATGAGTGTCATAAGTGATTCTCATAGTGATCATGGTATATGTAGTCCTTCGACCTAAGATCATCAAGGTTCCCTACATGTGAGTCACATACTTTGATACTTTCCTTTGTTGCTCGTAACTGAGTGAACTTGAAGGAGGTCATTGGGCACGTCACATATCATGCGGAGGGATTTGTTTGATCAAGATGGGATTTGTCCCTCCTATGTAATGAGAGTGATATCTTCGGGCCCTTTCATAGAGTGAGACTTAGAAAATGCATGGCCATGCTCGAATGAGTTGATATACGATATCAATGTCATCAGTTTAAGTTGGTCTATTCGGTAATCAAGAAACCAATGATTGGGCTATATGAGAGTGACACATTCCATGTCTCGTGCTTAGTCTTGATATGTTGGACAAAGGGATAGTAGCATATATAGGTGATGATCATAAAGGTTTAGTTGAATCATCGACAATCTTGTCACTTGGGTAGCAATGATGTGTTGCTGGACACCGCTCATTGCTTATGATCATAAATATGATTTATGATCATTACCAATATGGTAAGAGCCTATTGGGTCGCACACATAGATCTATTTGGATCATTAGAGTGCATGGGCTAATAATTTGGGTTTTGGTTTCACAATAATTTCGTATTAATAATGGTTCTAATAGTTAAGCCATTATTAAGCCCGAAATTGAAGCCTAATTGGATTAGGGCTTTTAAACCCATTAGGCCTGAAAGTTGAGTCTCACTATAAATACAACTTCTAGTGAGAAATTCGCAGGTCTCCTTGCCCTAACATCCCAAAAGGATAGCCGCACTCTTCTCTTGCAATTCCTTGGAGGACGCAAGCTAGCACTGCGAGCGCAAGAGAAACGCATCTGTCGGGACACGGTGGAAGCGTGGCGATCCCGAGAAGCTCATGTGGATACCATAGAGAGCTTGAACACGTCAACTGTTCAAATTTTGTGATTCGACTCTACAGTTGAGTGAGAGATCTCAACCAAAAATTAGGTATGAAAATTTTTGAACACCCAGTTTACCCCGTTTCACTTGGATCCTGGAAGGTTTCAGTTAAATTCCGCTGCGCTGTTTGGCTCCCAAAACCCAACAAGTTGAGCCCCTAACTTTCTTGTCACTTGGGTAGCAATGATATGTTGCCAGATACCACTCATTGTTTATGATCATATATGTTATTTATGATCATTGACAACATGATAGGAACCAATAAGGTTGCACACAAAGAGCTAATTGAATTATTTGAGTGTACAGACCATATTGCCTGGTTATGGTTTCATAGTAATTTTAGACTAATTACTAGCCCCAAAGTTGAGCTCGTAATTATGCTTAAAATTAAGCCTAGTTTGATGATGGGAATGAAACCTACTAGATGCAGGATTTTTGCACCACTATATATAGAGATATATAGTGTGCAAAATTATGAGGTCTTCATGATGAAAAATTTAGTGGCACTATTCTCTTGTTTTCCTTGGAGGATGCAAGCTAGCATTATGAGCACAAAAAGAATGCTCCTACCAAGTTTGTGGAGGTAGCATGGTGGTCAAACTGGTTTGTGTGGATATCTAGAGAGTTTGAACACATCAACCGTTCAAATTTTATGATTTGCGTCAATAGTTGGATGAAAGATCTCAATATGCAAGGTATAAAAGTTTTAAACACATGATCTACTTCATTTCACATGGATCTTGGAGTGATGTTGGTTAATTCAATGTTTTGTTTGGTCCCTGAAACTCTACAATGGTATTAGAGTGGTGTGAAATAAGAGTTTTAAATTTATAAATCTCTATTTCTCTACAAGTGGACAATGTAGTTGTGTGCAAATGGTAAGTATGAGTATTAGCTCATGAGAAAGTTATTGAACCCAAGTGAACACCAAATACTCAATTAAACACTTAACTAAGCTAATTAAAGGATTGGATATAAGGAATTAATCGGACATGATTAAGAACAAGTCTAACAACCAAATATGGGTTAGTAACACTGCAACTGTAACCAACTATGACCAGCTAAGATTAGATTAACCTTGTATGAATGAGCTACCTCCCTAGGATTTCATTACTCAATCTTGTTGCCTAAGTCAATTGAGATAAATGGATACTAACTCTTAGTGTGAAGTGGGGATCGTTGTATCAAATCCCTCTCTCTTTCTCTCTCAAGAATAAGCTTTGCTCACCTATGGACCAGTAATGGCATTTCTTGAGCTTATTCACTAATCTAAGGTGGATTAAGGCCTAACCCTTATTGTACACCTAATGAGTCGAAAGAATACTCTCTTTTCTCTCCAACCCTTTATGCTTCCTTCCTTATTTCCACCTTTACTCCTATTATCTCGAGCTTAAAGTAGAGATTGTATAATTTATGAGGTGATCAATCAACATACATGTAACTTCCCCTACCCTGAATGGGTTCCTCCTAGGAAGACTATGGAAGAAAGTTCCATACTAGTTACAGTTGGCTAGTTAATTACTTGTCCCATTTTAAAACCTTTCATGCATCTAGTTATTAACCTAAAATGCACAATGCATGCACTTGCTTCGACTTGAATTTCAATTTAAGAAAATGAATAAAAACTATTACCACAATTCTTATAAAACATAAACGAACCATAAGTTAAAGCATAAAACATAAGTGTATTTACTAAAAGTAATAACCATGCACGTGCATCATTACATAAGTAAAGACTATGCACATGCCTAAAAGCAACTAAATACTACTCGACCGAGAGATATTGGAGGCTAAACTAGCATACATACGTAAACTGAAAGACTACTACTAAGATCCATCATCCATTATGCTCGTCTTTGTGCCACTAGCCTATGCAAGGCTGCAAGACAACTATAGTTAGCACAACACATAACCAGTAATAAACTAGAATGGATAATGGCTCACTAGGTGATTACCTACAACACAAGTACTAGCTCGACAACCCGCTAAGGTTACCGACTCCTTACAAATACAATATGCACAACAACACTAAAGGGAGTGAGAATCCGAAGATTCACAGTAAGGGATTCAGGTACCTACAAAGAAATGTTAAAACCTACAAACAAAAACCTGAGGACTCTCATATATATAATATATGAAATCTATTGTGGGCCTTATGCAGTTTGAGGCCTAACATATGTGCATATATTGGAGTCCCTTGGGACCCTACTTCTTCCTGGTCCTTGCACAGATGTCACCCTGTGCCTAGCGAGTTCTTGGCCCCGAACTCGCTCCTAGCAAGCTTAGCTTGCTGACGTCCTAATGAGCTTAGCTTACTAGTTAACCTTCCTTTTGTTTTTGTATAGGTGAGCATAGTGGATGCTCCTTGCTTAAGTTCTAAGGAACTCACTAGGTGTACTAGGCTTCCACATAGTGCCTCAAGCCGTTGGCTTGTCTAGACCACTTTGGTACTAAGCCTCCACTCAACTAGGTGCACTAGGCTCCTAGTTGGTGTCTCAACCTAATATGCTCGCCTAGATCACCAAGGTACTAAGCCTAGCCCATTTAACCTACCAAGGATGCACTAAGTTTTCACTTGTGCCTTAAGTCACAACTTAGCTAGGTTACAAGTGAACTAAGCCTTCATCCCTGGTGCTCCATTATCTACCATTACTTGGTTCACACTGTTATGGTAAGATTTGCTATGGATGGATTTAATTTACTAGGTTCCATAGAACCTCTCATGTGCACTAGCATTTCTCATTGAGCATCCAAACCCCCTTAAACTTTCCTAATGGCCTTATTGTAGTGCTTCGAGCTCTGCCTAGATCACTTTCCTCCATGCCTTCTTTGCACCCAAGAAAACATGTTCCATAAACTAATGCTTTAAGGAGTTATAGGGGGCACTCAAGTACCATTGGTCACCTTTCACCCTATGACCCTGTAAGCACTCATTGACCCCTTATTTTGATCGAAAATATAGGAAAACCTAGGCCAATTCAGCCTTGAGTGAAGGTATGAAAGTTGTAGATCATTCTCTTAGCTTCACGTAGAATGTTGAATCACCTCAATCGGACACTCGAGTGAAAAGTTATGGAAAAACTATAACAGTATGTCAATGTTGCCAAGTGTTGGCGCCTAGGCGCTGGAGCCAGAAGCATTTTTCTATCAAATTCCAAATGGGGTGCTGGGCACTACAGCCCCACCTGGAGCCTAGGAGCCAGGCCCCCGAGCCTTGCATTTCAAAATTTCATCCATAGCATGTTTGGAGGCCTCCCAAGCCATCCAAACCTTCATACCAAGCCTAGGCAAGCTTCAATTTGCTAAAACTACTACAATAGGCCATAAACATGCTAACCTAACCAAGCATCAAGTGTCCAAATGATCTACACAAGTGCCTGATCCATGCTAGTCCATCACAACATAAATCTCACCATAACAATGCATATCTTCCAAACCACTTAAAACCAACATTGAAGCAACTAAGATGTGAATTATAGGAGTATGTAAGCTAAATGCCTTACCGCAATTGAAGAAAAGCATGAAACATCAAGCACATCCAAGCCAAATGGGCTCCTTTAATTGGGTTCCTATGGTTCCAATGAAATTCAACCAAATGGGCACCAAATCAAGCTTGCATACAGTAGACCAAAGCTCAGAATAGCCCAAGGAACCAAGAATAAGTAAAGGACAAGAGGTTACCATGGATTTGCAAGCTCTCCCAACTCCAAATCAAGAAAAATTCCCCTCATCGCAAGAGAAAGCTTAAGCATGGTTAGGTACCTGATAATGCTCCAGAATTCATCAAGGAATGAGGAAAATCAAGAGGTTGGGGCATGAGTTCATGGAGGGCAAAGAGAGCTACGTAATTGAGAAGTTGAAGATGAAGGAATAGTGCCCACAAAAGCCTTCCAACATGTTTTTAAACTAACCTCCCATTTTTCCTTCAACTTTTATATTTTTGACAAAAAGCCCTCATGCCCAAATAGTGCCATAAGACTCAGCAATGTAGTCTACCTCTTTGGTTTCTTGTCACTTAGGTCCAAAAGAACAACTCATAAGCTTAAATACCAAACCCATTACCTCAGGTAAGAAAATGACCATTTTGCCCTTGGTGACACTTAGGTGCCAAAATGACCTAGGAACCACCTAACCTTTAATAAACTTGCTTGACTTGCTAATTTAAACTAATTGAGGCATTGAACGAGGGATTTTGACTTATTTAACAAGTCTTATCTGACCATTGAAGGTCTATTGCCTAGAGGGAGGTAATTCGGTCCTCTAATTTGGATCAACCCACATTGAGATGAAAGCCAGGATATGGTGCCAACATAGCCAGATCAAACATAACAACGGGTGTCAACTTCGCAACTACTCACTCGATGCTCACCTACCCAACTTACTTAACTAATGCCTTTCGGCTTTCAAGTTAGGCCTTTACATATATAGGTATGATAGCCAACACTATAGTTTGTGCTCATACAACACGATAATCTCAACTCAATTGCACTACTTAATGTTCCCCTACCTTTCCTGACCTTGCTCAGCCTAAAAACACCTTAGTGCTACAATACTTTGAAGACTATGGTATGGTACTTCACTATCCTCGGCATACAGACACTACTGAAGGACCTCCGATAACTAAACTCTGTCCTGGTAAGTCCGGTGATCAAAAACTTCTCCTTAATTCCACTGGTGCCATCTTAGCACAAGTTGGCTTAACAAGTTTACAACTTGCCCACTAGCACTTGTACTTTAAAAGTCTTAACCTAGGTTAGCCACCTAACGTCCTGTGCCACTTAGTGCAAGATAGCTTAATAGGCGTAAAACTTGTCCAGTAACTTTCACACTGGTGGTTCTTCACTGTAGGCTTGGTACTCGACACTCTAAACAACCACTAGACTAAGTGTGTTACTAGTGTACTATGGCATCACCATAACATACACTTAGCACCCAAGGCATACTCCACTCCATGCTCCATTGTACTTTAGGGCTCTTTTGAACAATTGGTTTACCAAGAATTGTAAGTCTTGGCACACCCTAGAGTATGAGTCTTTGACGCTTCTCTTTAATGGCCCTTATGCTTGAAGCATCCTAGTGCATCATGTGGAATATGTATGCACTTCCTGAGCATTATAATCCTACCGCCCATGTCTCTTTACTTAGAGTATCCTTGGTGCATAAGCCTACACACCAAGTCTTCACTTTTTAGGCAACTCGGCCCTTTACTACTACTAATTATCTTGATACCTTATAGTGATCATTAACTAATTAGTCAAACTATGATCACAAGGGGATTGCCTTCACATCCATGCACAACTACCATACCATGAACTACACCATGCAAAACTTTTGCTGGGATGATGTGTGGATGCAATCTAGCACCACGACATAATTTTTCCTAGGTGGGAGAACAAACTTTATCACTTTACTCGGTTCACTATCAGGAGGTGACTAGCCACAAGAAACTCTTTGGGTGGCTTAATTGCTATAATTCCACCTAGTGCATTCAAGTGTTTCCTATGCACCTTAGGATCAATACTATCATTTGGAGTTGTGAGCCTTACCCACTAGCCCATTATCCAGTCTCATAAATCATTGGCCCTTCTTGTATGAAGCACTAGGGTCTAGTGAAACTCACACTTACTTTAGGCTTTCGCCTAGCTTAACCCAACCAACTCTGAATATTGTTTCAACCCTTGACTTTCCTATACTTCGATGAATGCCAATAACTACTGAAGTCACAAACACCACCACTTGAGCACAACTGTACCTATACTCACTTGGCACTTTCAAACTACTATGTGAATCACTTACCTAGGTGGGAGATTCCACTACGGCCATCCTAAGCCATATCTTGAGTGGTCATGGTAAACTTTTCCACACTAGCCTACATAACCCTGAAGGGTCTAGGGAAAACTTATTCTTCTTGGCATCACTTGGTCATTCCCAACCCATGTTTTTAAATTTCCACTAACTTACTGGCATAGAAAGCAACCAATAGCTATCACAAGTTCCTTGGTTCCATCTAGGACTTAGTCCTTCACTTACTCGGCTAGCCTTACTAGTCAAGCACCTTTCTCCCACAAGTTATCTTGGTGGCCCTTGACTCCATTTAACTTGGGATGATGGCTACAAATAAGATACTATCCCTTGGTCAATGGCAATCATTCCTATTGCTCAGGTTCTTTTACTACCACTTGGTAGCTGAGACCAACCCTCAACAACTATTTTACTCCTACTGGCTATAGACTAGGGCATACAATTAATGAATAAAAAAACCTATCCTTCCGTTTACCCTATCGATGAGTTCCTTGCTCCTTGTTCCCTCTCATGGCTTCCATCTACATAACATAGCTAGAAATAAAAAATTAAATCTTACCCACTTACCTTCTCAGTACCTGGCTGAATTTTGTTACTGCTCACATGCTCTAAGGAACCCATTCAATTATGTAGCCAGCTGACTAGGCCAACCACGCTAACTTACAAAAGAATGTAGCTTATGGAACTTTAGAACACTTCTAATCTAAGGCATTCAAGCCTCTACTAATGTGGCTTTATGCACTAGCAAGTGGGTCCTAGGCTCTGGGTATCACCGCAACACTTAGTGCATTTTTGTGTTCTAATGCACTCGGGTTCACCCTTACCCCCATTCAAGAAAATTACCCAACATGCTAAACAAGACTATGCCAGTAAACTGATGCTAGAACAACCAATAGGAAATTAAACTACTAGTGGAAGATTAGGAGCTTACCTCACACTAGCCTCGACCTTTCTGTTAGTTCACTATGACTACTAGTCAAGTGTGGCACCTGTATGGCAATTGCCTACCTCGACCACTTAACTGGCCGAGGTGAAACTTGAACTATTGCTCTGGTGTGCTAGATCTACTTCTTGTGGCAACAACTATTGGGGACTTACTCCTAGGATGGCTTTATCATAACCAAGCCAATGACCACTAAGAGCACAAAAATCAGCTTCCTAAGTGCATGGCTTAGAGCAATATTCTTTTTGCACTAAGGGCATAAGCCCTGCTATCCTCATGATCCATTCTCGATCATCAGCCAACTTCAGCACTGTGGGCATGTCACCCATCCGCCAACTAGGTTGGGTGGGCCAACCTCCACCTTGCCAATCATGTGTCTAACTCCATTAACTCTCTTGTGAGGGGCGGTGTCGTACCGAACAACTTGTTGGTAACTCTATGTCCATACTCATAAAGAGCCTTCATTGTGATAGCTTAAGGCCTTGTTGGTTTTAACTTTAAGCTTTACTCTTGTGCAAAAAGGGTATGAGAGTGCTCATTTACTCAGCTACATGGCCCACATTACCAAGAGTTTTCTTATCTCGGTCAACGCATCCTCATCTTCTTTTTATGTTGCCTAACCCATTCAATGAACCCTAAAACTTTGGGGAACTGCCCACCTTGGAGTTCTACACCTCCTACTCCTACGGATCATGTCACCTACCTCATTCTAAGTTTTTGAAAAGGTTCCCCTAGGATGGTGGTCACATCCCACTACTTACACCAAGGTGTTGCCGCTACCTTGCAGCAAGTCAAACTACCTACCCCAATGTTGCCACACAACTACAATGCTAGGATTCACATTGGAACCGCTAGCATTTGAAACTACACCTGACCTAGTTCCACCATCGCAACCTGCAACCAAACCCAGACAGTGCACAAAGAAGATAGAAACTACTGGTTAGTGCTAACTATCCTAGCACAAGGACAACATCTAGATCTTACTCACGTAGCCTCCAATGACTCCTAATAGAGTCTAAAGCCTTGCTTTGATACCACCTGTAGCATCCCTTACCCAAAATGGGGCCATCCCAAGAAGACTATGGAACAAAGTTCTATACTAGTTGTAGTTGGCTAGTTAATTACTTGTCCTATTTAAAACCTTTCATGCATTTAGTTATTAATCTACAATGCACTATGCATGCACTTGCTTTGACTTGGATTTCAATTTAAGAAAATGAATCAAAAACATTGCCATGGTTGTTATAAAACATAAACAAACCACAAGTCAAAGCATAAAACATAAGTGTATTTACTACAAGTAATAACCTTGCACGTGCATCATTACATAAGTAAAGACTATGCACTTGCCCAAAAGCAACTAAAATACTACTCGACCGAGAGATATTGGAGGCTAAACTAGCATACATATGTATACTGAAAGACTACTACTGAGATCCATGGTCCACTATGTTCATCCTTATTCCACTAGCCTCTGTAAGGCTACAAGACAACTATAGTTAGCACAACACATAACCAGCAATAAACTAGAATGGATAATGGTTCACTAGGTGGTTACTTACAACACAAGAACTAGCTTAACAACCCGCCATGGTCACCGGCTCCTTACAAATACAATATGCACAACAACACTAAAAGGAGTGAGAATATGAAACTGTCCAAGATCCAAGTGAAATGGGGTAAATCCGGTGCTTAAAATTTTATACCTAGCTCGGTTGAGATCTTTCACCCAACTATTAAGTCGAATCCCAAGACTTGAACAGTTGACGTGTTCAAGCTCTCTATAGTATCCACACGAGCCTTTCGGGATCACCACGCCTCCACCATGTCCAGTAGATGCGTTCTTTTTACGCTCATAGTGCTAGCTCGCATTTTCCAAGGAATGGTAAGAGAAGAGTGTGGCTAGTTTGTAGAACTTTTCTAATTTCTCACTATATGATGTATTTATAGTGAGACTTAACTCCCAAGCCTAATGGGTTTCAAAGCCCTAATCCAATTAGGCTTTAATTTCAGGCCTAATAATGGCTTAACCTTTGGGCCAGTCATTAATACGAAATTATCATGAAACCAAGACCAAACAATTCAGCCCATGCACTCAAATAATCCAATTGGCTTTATGTGTGTGACCCAATAGGCTCCTATCACATTGGTAATGATCATAAATCACATTTATGATCATAAACAATGAGTGGTGTATAGTAACACATCATTGCTACCCAAGTGACAAGATTGTTGGTGATTCGACTAAACCTTGATGATCATTATCTGTATATGGCATTGTCCCTTTGTCCAAGATATCAAGACCAAGCACAAGACATAGAATGTGTCATTCACGTATAGCCCAATCTATAGTTTCTTGATTACCGAGTAGACTAACTTAAACTGGTGACATTGATATCGTATATCAACTCATACAAGCTTGGTGATGCATTTTCTTCATCTCACTCTATCAAGGGGCCCGGAGATATCCTCCCGTTGCATAGGAGAGACAAATCCCATCTTGATCATACAAAACCGTCCGCATGATATGTTACACACCCAATGACCTCCTTCAAGTTCACTCAGTTACGAGCAACAAAGGGAAGTATCAAAGCATGTGACTCGCATGTAGGGAACCATGATGACCTTTGGTCAAAAGAGTAAATATTCATGATCACTATGAGAATCACTTATGACACTCATATAACGATCCATGTAACATTCCCATGGTGGGTGGATCCAGTACACAAGTTCTCCAACTTGTACTTATATGTAGACTACATATCTTATATTAGTCTCCACATATGTGTTAGTGTTGTGCCCAAAAGCCAATCATGAGATGATTGTATTTTTTTCACATTGAGTCATGATATTTTATTAAGGCATTAATTCAGCAATTATGTTTGTTGTTCTATTTTTTAGTAACATAATAAACATAATTGTAACCCTAGAATAATGATATTCTCAAACGTCCCTAGTCTAGTATTATTGTGGAGTGGGTTGCAATAATACATAACGACTAGCATATGTGGAGACTAATATGAGATATATAGTCTACATATGGGTACAAGTTGGAGAACTTGTGTACTGGACCAACCCACCATGAGAACACTACATGGATCGTTATATGAGTGTCATAAGTGATTCTCATAGTGATCATGGTATATGTAGTCCTTCGACCTAAGATCATCAAGGTTCCTTACATGTGAGTCACATACTTTGATACTTTCCTTTGTTGCTCATAACTAAGTGAACTTGAAGGACGTCATTGGGTATGCCACATATCATGTGGAGAGATTTGTATGATCAAGATGGGATATGTCCCTCCTATGTAACGGGAGTGATATCTTCGGGCCCCTTGATAGAGTAAGACTTAGAAAAATGCATGGCCATGCTCAGATGAGTTGATATACGATATCAATGTCATAAGTTTAAGTTGGTCTACTCGGTAATCAAGAAACCAAAGATTGGGCTATACAAGAGTGACACATTCCATATCTCGTGCTTTGTCTTGATATCTTGGACAAAGGGACAATAGCATATATCGATGATGATCATAAAGGTTTAGTCGAATCACCGACAATCTTATCACTTGGTTAGCAATGATGTGTTGCTAGACACCGCTCATTGCTTATGATCACAAATGTGATTTATGATCATTGCCAACGTGGTAAGAGCCTATTGGCTCGCACACATAGAGCTATTTGGATCATTAGAGTGCATGGGCTAATTATTTGGGTTATGGTTTCACAATAATTTCGTATTAATAATGGGCCCAAGAGTTGAGCCATTATTAAGCCCGAAATTAAAGCCTAATTTGATTAAGGCTTTAAAACCCATTAGGCCTGGAAGTTGAGTCTCACTATAAATATAACTTTTAGTGAGAAATTCGCAGGTCTCCTTGCCTTAGCCTCCCAAAAGGACAGTCGCACTCTTCTCTTGCAATTCCTTGGAGGACGCAAGCTAGCACTGCGAGCGCAAGAGAAACGCATCTGTCAGGACGTGGTAGAAGCGTGGTGATCCCGAGAGGCTCGTGTAGATACCATAGAAAGCTTGAACACGTCAACTGTTTAGGTTTTTGTGATTCGACTCTACAGTTGAGTGAGAGATCTCAACCAAAAATTAGGTATGAAAATTTTTGAATACCCGGTTTACCCCATTTCACTTGGATCCTGGAGGGTTTCGGTTAAATTCCGCTACGCTGTTTAGCTCCCAAAACCCAACAATATGCTAGTCTTTATGTATTATTGCAACCTGCTCCATGATAACACTAGACCAGGGACATTTAAGAATATCGTTATTTTAGGGTTATAATTATGTTTATTACATTACATAGAAACATAACAACAAACATAATTACTAGATTAATGCCTCAATGTCCAAAATACAATCATCTCATGATTGGGTTTCGTGCATAACACTAACAGTTACAACCTAGCTCTACCAAGTTAATCTAAGGAAAGGATTCAACTTATAGAAACTTTTTTTAGCCAATCCAATCTAAGGCATTTAGGCCTTGACTTATGGTTCTACAACAAGCAACTAGTTTTCAATAAACCACTGCCTAACAACTAATACAACAATTATGCCAATAAAATGATGCCAGAATTTCCAATAGAAATGCCAAACTTCTAGTGAAAGGTTGAAGCCCTACCTCACATTAGCCACTTATTGCCACTTACAGGGCCTACAAGAACATCCTTTAGTTCTCGCCATCACAACTGCCCAAGAGTTCACCATGTCTACCTGTTAAGCACAACACTGCAATATGCAATTTATTGGTTAGCACTAACTATGTTCTAGCACAAGGGTCCATTACTATCTCAATTACCTATGCCTCTAGACAACCATCACTCTGATACCAAATGATGCAGCCCTAGGCCGTCTGTGGCTACCTGTGTTGGCTAGGATCACTAGGAATTCAGGGAATTCCCAAGTTTTGGTTCGTAATTGTTGGTTTCTATGCTTGTGATAAAAAGCAATGCACGTGACCTAAACTTACTAACCTAGATATTAGCATTAAATAATGCATGATTCGCTTTGTCATAAAATTTAAACATAAAATAAAACATCCAAAACATTGGCGGATTCACACTTAAAATAATAGTAACACTAGCCAAAGCCATAAACACATTTCCTACAAGCATTAAGCCTATGTACATTATTCAATTATATACATGAATCACAAACCAAAACATAAAACTAACCAATGTTGCTAAAGGCATCTAGTATAATTAAGTACTCAAGCATAACCTACTAAAATGACCTACTAGGCTAACCACCTGAGCTCTACCTCTCAAGTGCCTTTAGCCTCAATTTCCCCTTGTGCTTCTAGATCAACCACTGCTCAAGGTTAATCCAACATAGTTAATACACAGTGTAGCCGATAAATCAACAGGAAAATACAAACTAGCAAGTGTAATTTCTACCAACTTAACTAGCTCAACAA
Source organism: Aquilaria sinensis (assembly GCA_005392925.1). NCBI lineage: Eukaryota > Viridiplantae > Streptophyta > Magnoliopsida > Malvales > Thymelaeaceae > Aquilaria > Aquilaria sinensis. Next base: position 67,762 of record SMDT01000248.1, read on the forward strand.
CCAGCTCGGGTTGCTGGTCGAACCACCTAAACCTGCACATGCAAACTAAGGGGTGAGAATCATAGAATCCCAGTAAGGGGTCTTTGGGGTACCTGTAAAGAAAACACTAGAGGACACTGGACATGAATTCTTTTGGTGCCTAGGCACCCAGAACTGTTCCTCAGTGCCATAAACTTGCCAACTTCGTCGATCTTCATGAAACTATGCACAATTGACTCAAACTTGATTCTAATCACTTCTATGCTTGCAATTACTCACCCCCAAGGAGAAATATGATAAAAATGCATTAACATAACATGGAAAACAAGAAATCCCCTTACCTTAAACACAATCCAAGCAAAATCAAGCAAGTTGAACACCAAAGCTCCCATAGCTCCACTATAAATTTTCTATGGTTTCTAGGCAAATTCATCATAAATGGGCACCATTTTAAGCTCAATTAAGCTTGACCCAACATCTAGGAAGCTTAATAAAACAAGAACACAAAGGGAGAAAACGTACCCAAGCTCCCATGGACCAAAAACGCCTCTCCAAAGCTCAATCCACCAAAACTAAGCAAGAGGAAGGTTGGTCTCACTTGGGTGCTCCTTGAGGCTTCCAATTTCACCAAGAATTAAAGAAATGGATGAGTTTTGGGCATGAATTTTGTAAGAGAAGAGAGAGCTACGGTTTTGAGTTGGAGAAGATGATGAATAATGAAGGGAAACCTTCCCAAATTGATTTAAATCCAACCTTTTCCTAAGTGGCTCCTCCAACTTCTTTAAATTTTCCAAAAGAACCCCACCTTAAAATAGTGCCTCTAACTTTGGCACTTCCATCCCCCACTTTGGTTTTTTGTCACTTATGTCCAAATAAATTAGTTTGAGCTTTAAAATTGATCCTATCACCTCAGGGTGTATAATGACCATTTTACCCCTGGTGACACTTAGGTGCCATTTGTGCTCTAGGAACCTTTCCAAACCTTCCTACTTGCTTGAAATGCATAAAAAAAATATTTACTAGGGGATTTCTTATCTTGTAACCAAGCCTTACTTAACTGTCACCAGTCCAAATCTTGGAGCACTGTAATAGTCATGATCCCCCTGTCCATCTGAGGAACCATCTTCTAACAATCTTTCGAGAACAAGTCCATGTGCTCGGTGAAAGTCCAGAGTGGTTCCCTCGAAACTTTGCCGAAGGGGATCTTCAAGTCCTAAAGTTGCCACTTTCCAGCGTGGTCTTCTATCTTGTCTGGCAAGGGCAACTCCTCCGCAAAGTCATGCCGATGTTCCATTACTACATTATCTTTTAACCATTCATCTATGAAGTCTAAATTTCCAAAAAATCTAAAACTTATAGATGAAAGGTTAAAAGACAAACTTGGTAATGGAGCGACTTCGACGTCCCCAACCTCGGAATCACTAAGATAAAGAATATTGACAGGGACCTCCTTCCTTTTTTGTTTTCTTCTCTCCTCAGCTTCCTCAGCCACAATCATTGCCAAAGAAGTCCCTAACGTCTTGACGGCCGAAGATGGGCTGATGGGGATAGAGAGAATGGCCACCTCTGGCAAAGAGTCAAAAACTTTGATCACGACCTTGGGAAGATAAGGAGTATCATCCCCTTTGGACTTTTTCTACTTTCCCTTGCCCGAAGGTTGCCCTTTCTTCCTCTTTGAGCCATTCTTCTTTTGTTCCCCCTTCTTCGCTTGGCCAAGGAAGAGGCTCATGTGGACGGCAATTGATTTTTCACCCATCTCTGCTAATGCCCGTTGGCATCTTCACTGTATGACATGGTGAGCCTGGAAGGGACTTCCGGTGAGGGGGGCGTCTGAAGGAGAGACTTCCTGGGAAAGATCACCTAAAACAGTCAAAGAACAAGGGTTAAGAGGTCCCCGGAGTGTTTTCTTGGGGGAGGAGCCTTCGGCGCCCAAGTCAGTATTTTGTGGAGTCCAAAAAAATATCCCCCTTACCTGAGAGTTTCCCGAATATTTATAGGAGGGTGTTTAGGGGAAGTCCATTTGACACAGCCCGCTTAGATCGTGACACGTGTTCGGTCGGATGCGTTCAATACCTTCGGGAATGGGGACCTCTAGCTGGTCATAGGCCGTCTGGGCAGAAATCAAGGTCGTAGAAGGTTTGCGTGTCAGGGCGTGCATGAAGGCGGCATGTCAAAACGTGTGCGAGGGTGTCGTGCCAGAGGCTTCTTAACCATTTTTGTCATATTCTCGAGATCCCTTCGGTGGAAGATACCTTTTCGTGATAGGAGGGCTTTTCACCGAGGTTGCTTCAGTCATCCGCGAGTTTCCTTAGGGCGGATGATCCCCTTCAGGGGTGTTTTTCCCTGCCAAAGATGGTGAGTCTGCCTCATCCGAAGTTGGTCAGGTCATCTTATCGAGGGTGGTAGTCCACACACTTCCGAGGTTAGTATTGCCGTTACCCGAGGGTGATAGTGGATCACTAAGGTCAGGGGATCAGGCTGCCGAATCCTGTTTTTCAGAGGTTAGTGCTCACATTCCTCGCGGGTGACACTCACCCTCTTCGAGGGCATCGCCAAGCCCGAGCTTATGGACTTGAAGGGCAATAGCACATTGGCCATCGTATGCCCCCCCTCGAAAACCGAAGTAGAGACTTCGGTCAGCCGAATCTTTTGGGTGCGCTTCAGGGGACTTATTATGGAAACCATGTAGGAGACGGTTCCTTTCTAGAGGGTGTGCTTTCCCAGCTCAGGTAGCCTGTAGGTGTCACTCCTTGCCCCTCGGCTATTCCCTTGGTGCTTTCGAGATGTGCACACCCTTTTTATTTTTCTATTACAAGTCTGTGGACGGTCACATCTCGTAATTAGGAGCGTCTCTTCGGATATGCATGCCTAGGTTTCATGCTGTCAGAAGGCGTGCCCTCATTTCTTGCGTTGGATGACACGTGGCATGTGGTGGTTGGGGGGCAGTTGTATCGGTTACACTAGTCGCGTCCTTTCGCCTTCGAGGGGTAATTATGGCGACGATTCACCTTTGCAGGGAAGTTATGGCAACGATTTGGTTACCCCCATTCAATCTATATAAACCTTCCTTCCCCTCATGGCCTTCATTTGCTTTCCTTTGCTTCTGTCCTGCTCCCGCCTGCTCTCAAGCACTTCTTTCTCTTTTGCGGCGGTGCAAGCGATGAAGCGATTTTCGGTGACCTTTTACGACGGCGTCTACTAATCCTGACTTTGGCAAACGTTTCGGTGGGTTTCCCTTCCAAAGGTCCCTTGGTTTCTTCCGTTTCCATTTTTCTAGGGCCCAAAGTTGTTTTCTTATTCCTGAAGTCCCTTGACAATCTTTCTCGAAGCTGTTTCTTTTAACCAAACATGTCTTCCCCTGTCCCAATCATGTCCGTCCAAACTACTCCCGAGAGCTGGCTTTCTCTCATGTCTCACCCGTGTTGTGCCACTTCAGAGAAGTTAACGAAGTGGACAACTAACTTTTTTCTTCCTTCTTATGCTGTTATCAGGTTACCCCGTCCCGGCATTTTCAGCTTCATGAACCAATCGGACAAGGTTACCATTTTTTGAGCCCAACTGAAGGCCAGACTTCGATTTCCTCCATCGAAGATGATTTGCGACTTTTTCCAATTCCATGGCATAGCCGTAAATCAACTTCCTCCCAATTCCTATTCCTACTTCAACGCCTTTCTCTGCATGTGTGGGGTTTTCAAGATAGAGCCCCACTTCGTCATCTTCATGCAGTATTACAAACTCTATCCGGTCCCGAAGGGTGGCTTCTATTTCATGCTACCTCGGGGATCTAGGAGCAAAAAATATATGTTCACCCTTGACACTAAAGACAGTTGGCGAGGGTGGCAAAGGAAGTTCTTCTTCCTGAAGGTGGGCCTGGGGAACGCTGGAGACAGAAATTGTTGATCCCAAGAAGTTGCTATCTCCTAAGTTAGCAGCGAGGTTTGAGGATTTCGACAGTTGTATCCAAACTGTTGCCGACTGGGATGCTAAGGTCCCACCACGCTCCTTGTATCCCTTCCTCATCAGGTGGAACTTGATGACAGAAGAGGTTCTTTGGGAGCTAGGGGTGCTCAAGGAGCACAAAACCGATCTCGGCATGCCAGCTCCTGCCATCGACGGGAAGAAGTCATGGCTGGTGATGCTCCTTCGGAAGGAGCTCACTTATGAAGCCCTTGTTGAGAGTAAGTTACTTTCCAAATTTTGGTATAAGTATCCCTTTGGACTTACATAGATATTTTCTTCCCTTTTCAGAGATGGGTTGTCACATCCCACACAGGCCTCAGCCTGTGCACTCTCAGTACTACTCACCAATTTACCTAAGATTCAATTGATTTCCTAAAACCAGGTGTTAATAACCCCTATTGTTTAAACCTTATTTTCTTAAGCTGAGAGCTGGGATATGTCCCAGGAGGCTTATTGAGAACAGCAACCTGCAGCTTAAGTAGGCCCAACCACTAACTTGCCAACAAGTTTCCATGCACATGTATGTTCAGTCAATCATAAGTACTCAAAAGACTGTTTCATGAAACTTGATCATAAGCTCATAATCTTAACATAACTTGGCACATAACATCCACCATATGTACATACAAACCATGTACAAACAAGGCTATATATATATACACTCAAAATAGCCTAATGTCCAGCATCACTAACTTGGATACAATCCAAGGATGCTATAAACCCAAAGTAGCCAAGGTTAAGTTTACAAGCCATATGCCCTAGTTTCTTAAAAGAAACATAAGTGTACAGAACAGCAGCACACTCACAAAACCAACCCAAACATACAAACCATAACCCGGGTCCAAGTCCACACATCCTTCCTGTACCTAGACCGATCCCACAACTACAAAAGCCTGCAAACTTAGAACATAAGTTTCAGCCTTAAGCCATAAGACTTGTAATGTAAGTGTTCAAGCCAAGATTCAGTTGGCACATACCTTGAGCAAAAAGTGTACTAACTAGCATGTTAGTGTTGTGCCCAAAAGCCAATCATGAGATGATTGTATTTTTGCACATTGAGTCATGATATTTTATTAAGGCATTAATCCAGCAATTATGTTTGTTGTTTTGTTCCTGCGTAACTTAACAAACATAATTGTAACCCTAGAATAATGATATTCTTAAAAGTCCCTGGTCTAGTATTATTGTGGAGCGGGTTGCAATAATACATAACGACTAGCATATGTGGAGACTAATTTGAGATATGTAGTCTACATATGGGTACAAGTTGGAGAACTTGTGTACTGGACCGACCCACCATGAGAACACTACATGGATCGTTATATAGTGTCATAAGTGATTCCCATAGTGATCAGGGTATATGTAGTCCTTCGACCTAAGATCATCAAGGTTCCCTACATGTGAGTCACATACTTTGATACTTTCCTTTGTTGCTCGTAACTAAGTGAACTTGAAGGTGGTCATTGGGTATGTCACATATCATGCGGAGGGATTTGTATGATCAAGATGGGATTTGTCCCTCCTATGTAACGGGAGCGATATCTTCGGGCCCCTTGATAGAGTGAGACTTAGCAAATGCATGGCCATGCTCGGATGAGTTGATATGCGATATCAATATCATCAGTTTAAGTTAGTCTACTCGGTAATCAAGAAACCAAAGATTGGGCTATACGAGAGTGACACATTCCATGTCTCGTGCTTAGTCTTGATATCTTGGACAAAGGGACAATGGCATATATCGGTGATGATCATAAAGGTATAGTCGAATCATCGACAATCTTGTCACTTGGGTAGCAATGATGTGTTGCTAGACACCGCTCATTGCTTATGATCATAAATGTGATTTATGATCATTGCCAACGTGATAAGAGCCTATTGGGTCGCACACATAGAGCAATTTGGATCATTAGAGTGCATGGGCTAATTATTTGGGTTATGGTTTCACTTTAATTTCGTATTAATAATGGGCCCAAGAGTTGAGCCATTATTAAGCCCGAAATTAAATCCTAATTGGATTAGGGCTTTGAAACCCATTAGGCCTGGAAGTTGAGTCTCACTATAAATACAACTTTTAAGTCTGAAATTCGCAGGTCTCCTTGCCCTAGCCTCCAAAAAGGACAGCCGCACTCTTCTCTTGCAATTCCTTGGAGGATGCAAGCTAGCACTGCGAGCGCAAGAGAAACGCATCTGCCGAGATGTGGTGGAAGCATGGTGATCCCGAGAGGCTCGTGTGGATACCATAGAGAGCTTGAACACGTCAACTGTTCAGGTTTTGTGATTCGACTCTACAGTTGAGTGAGAGATCTCAACCGAAAATTAGGTATGAAAATTTTTGAACACTCAGTTTACCCCGTTTCACTTGGATCCTGGAGGGTTTCAGTTAAATTCCACTGCGCTGTTTGGCTCCCGAAACCCAACATAGCACACAAACTAGCAACTCAAGCAAACTACTCAAGCTGTATATCCTTTCCTGAAACAAAATGTATGGGCAGTGAGTAACAATTACTCAGTAGGGTTTCACAAACGACCATATAAGGTCTATTTAGTTAAGTCCAATGACTTAAACTCCACAAGCTTACTAGTCCTGCAAGAAAGACATGAAGACATGGGAACCACAAAAAAATACCACAATATATAATCATCATAAACCATCCATATATGAGTTAGCATGCACAAACAAACAACCAAGCACACAGAACTCACACACACACCACAAGGTATATTCGGCCGTATCCACTAGCATGTGTCCATGTGCACTTTGGCACTTCCACCTTCATAATTTCACTCCCATTCCACTAGAGCTCCAAATTCACTAGCGAGTTGGCCTCCCTCACTAGGAATTTTAACACATGCCAATACCTTGACTAGCTAGCCAATTTACACATAACTGTATCTCCTCAATATGCCCATCTAGCAAGCTAAGATCATATAGCAGTATATAACCATCACTTAGCTGCCATAATTACTTGTTCATGGAAAAGTACCAAGAAAACAAGTAAAAGTGAAAACCCTACCTCACAATCAAAGCTTGAGCTTTCGGTTGCTCGAGTAACTAAGGCCGAAGCTCAAATATATTGCCTATCACAATAAGCCTTCAATTAGCTATCATAATCACTTGTTCATGGAAAAGTACTAAGAAAAACAAGTGATTATGAGCCTTACCTCTTTAATCCAAGCTTGATTTCTCTTCCAAGCTTCAACTTCCTCAATAGGACGGCAAGAACTCTAAACTTCGCTCCCTCACGCTTTAAAGCCCCTTCGTTTTCTCGGCCAATTAGCCTGAACGCACCAGAAGGAAACGCTGAAGCTTGTTTCATTTTTTTGACTGATTTCATTTTCGGCCAACATAAACAAATAACGAAGGCTAGCCGAATTAGTAGTCTTGGCGCATTAATAAGCGTATGGCAGACGCTTACACGTTCAACAGGCAGCAGGAGAGAAAATGAATTTTCTGGCCGCATTAAATGAAGCATGTACACATATTCAACATTTTGGCTCAATGTCATCCTTAGTCCTCAAGTAATCTACATGTGACACTTTCCTCCCTTAAGTTTCCATGTGCACACTTTAATCACTAAAATGTAGGATTATTTCGGCTCTATTCTTAACTCATGGCTCCAATTGCCAAACTTTCATTAATATGGCCCAAAATGGAATTTAACCCATGACCAAATTAATTTGGAAGAAGCCGAAATCGTTGACCGGCCATTTTGTTTGTCAACCAAAATTGGTCTAATTCCACCCTTTTCCATGCACTTATTTGCATGGTGCATTTCACCCTTCAAGTTCCAATAGTTTCATTTACATCCTTATCCTTACTTTCAATCAAGTTCCTCATGTTTTAAATTAGTGTTTCTTTTTATTCTTGGCCTAAGCCAAGTATCTAAGAGATGGTCCTAACATGGGTGACCAGTTAGCTGCCTTCTACAAGTCCCTCTTCCTCGGTCAAGCCGAGAAGGGGGAACAAAAGAAGAAGGCGGCCCCAAAGAGGCGAAAGGCATCTCGAGGGGGGCCATCCTCGGCCAAGAAAGCGAAGAATGACCCTCTTCCCCCCGTCCGAAAGATGTTGAAGAGGTCAGGGACTAGCCTTTGGTCCATGCCAACCCACCATCAGAGCTAGTCGTCAGCTCCACTCCCCGGAGTCCTGTCAGTTCAGCGGATATCCTGGGCACTTCAACAGGAGGCCCTTCTACCGAGGAGCATGAGGAGCAAAGATGAAGCAAGGGCAAACACGTCCCTGCCGAGGTAGAGGAAGTCCACAACACCGATGATGACATTGCCGAGGTTCTGCCAGGTTTGCCCGTTAGCCATTTTTTTATAAATTCAAACATTTTTAACATTCTCAATCTTTTAGACGTAGGGCTAAGGGACAATGTATTGATGGAACTGTGGCATGACTTTGCAGAAGAACTGGCGCCCATGGCATGGATGGTGGAGCACGCCCGTAAGCGGGCCTTTCGGGACTCCTATATCCCGAAGGATAAGGTTCCGAGGGAGCCTTTCTGGTCTTTCACAGAGGACATGAACTTGTTCTCCGAAGACAGCTAGCAAATGGCTCCCAAAATGGCGAAGGGCGTGCTCACCCAAGCTACTTTCAAATCTCTGGCAGATAAATGCCCGAACGATGAGGTCCTCACTATGAGGATGTCCTAACACGTTGCCGAGGTATTCTTCAGACCCTTCATATTTTCTCCAAATTTTTCTAAGTGTTTGGTTTTCTTTGTAAAACTTCACCAAATGTCCTTCTTTTTTGCAGCTCTTGGTGTATAGCGGATATTTCAGAGCTTGGGTAGCAATACAGTCTTCGTTCCAATCTTGGACCAAAGAGCGTCTGGAGAAGGCCAAGGTATTTTGTGCCAACTCGGTCGTGAAGAATGCTGAGCTGAGCAAAATAGCCAAGAAGGAGGTTGCCAAACTTTGGGATGAGTTCTTGAAGGGTCAGGAAGAGCTCTTAAAGGATTTCTCCCAGAAGATGTTTAACCTCAGGTCGAAGGTCGTTAACCTGACTTTGGCCAACGAGGCCTACCAAAAGGAGAAGGAGGAAGACTCTGCTCTCCTGAGGAAGGCCCTCGCTGACAATGCCGATCTTCAGGCCAAGGTCGAGGTGTTGAAGAAGGAGACGAAGAAGAAGAAGAAGGCGAAGAAGCTTGAGAAGGAGGTCGCCAAGTTGGAGAACGAGCTGGACGCCTTGTCCATCAAGAAAAACAAGGCTGACCAAGCAACCAAGGTTGCTTTCCAAGACGGCTTTCGTTTGGCTTGGCACCAAGTCTTGGCGAAGTACCCCAACCTCGACCTCTCCTTCTTAGCTACTTTGGACATCCCCAAGGGGCCTCGTTGGGCCTAGTCAAAGATTGATCATCTCAATCTGCCATTTGCTCCTCCTTAGGTGTCTAGGGCTTCATTTTTTCTTTTTCTTTTTCTTTGTAACCTTCTTCTTGTAATCTCCTCCTTGTAATAAGGCTCCTTTTAATAAAATTTCTTTTTTCCTTCCAAAATTCGGTTAAGTCTCAAGACAAGTTTCTCCTTAAATAATCTTTGGTTTCGAGGGTTAGTTTGTCTTCTTTCGGTCTAGGACCCTCGGAAAGATGTTTTTCGTGCCTTTTATCAACCATGTTCGACACAACATTGGTTCTGGCAAAGCTTTGCTTGTTTTTATCAGCCATGTTCGGTTGATGCGCCTTCGGAGAAAATGTGTGATTTTTGCAAGTAAATACTCGCACCTTGTTCGGTTATATTTCTTAGGTGGGGCTATTTTCCCAGAAAGCTTTTCTGTACTTAGAAATTTTTCTAAGTGTACAATTTTCTGAAAAATTTCTAAGTGTAGAATTTCTTCAGAGCATCTGAATGCCATGTGTTTTTCAATTCTCCACCTTCGGTATCGCTGAGCTTATAGACTCCTGGGCAAACCTTGTCAAGGACCAAATAAGGCCCTTCCTAGTGTGCCCAAAGTACTCCGTGGGATGGTCCTCGGGATTCAAACTCAGCCTTTCGGAGAATAAGGTCTCCCTTCCTGATTCCTTTTCGCCTGACATGCAAGTTCGTGGCTATGGCTACCCTTTGCTGAAAAGCATTTCTTCTAAGCTCAGCCACTTCTTTGTGTTCATCAATTAGGTCAAGCTTAGTTCTCAACCCGAGGTCATTCCCTTCTTCATCGAACACTTGTACCCTGACTGATGGCTGGACCACCTCGATAGGAATAATGGCCTCTATGCCAAAGACAAGCAAGAAAGGTGTCTCACCTGTTGCTCTTCGGGGCATTGTCTGATAGCTCCATAGCACACTAGGAAGTTCTCCTGGCCATTTTCCTCTTGCTTCCCTCAATCTCATTTTCAAACCATCTTTTATGGTTCTGTTAGACACCTCTACCTGTTCGTTGCTCTGGGGATGAGCTACCAGGGCGAAGTGCATTTTTACCTTGAGGTCGGTGATGAATTCTTAGAACCCCTTATCAATAAACTGAGAACCATTGTTGGCCACTATCACCCTCGGTATGCCAAACCTGCATACGATGTTCTTCTAGACGAATTTCTGTATGTCCTTCAGCAAAATGGTTGCTAGGGGCTCTGCCTCTATCCATTTAGTGAAGTAATCTACTGCGACCATGCAGAACTTTATTACTTCGGGTGTAGTCGGGAGTGGCCCGATGAGGGCAATGCCCCATACTGCAAAGGGACAAGGGTAGTCTGTCGAAGTTATCCATCCTCTTTCTGGGGTTGCTATGCTCATTATTGCTATGCTCGAGTGGCTTAGTACTTCAGTGGACTTTTTTGACTTGGCCAGACTATCTGCTTCAGTATTGTCTCGTCGAGGCATGTTCTCAATGTGTACTGCGTCGAACTCTTGAATGAGCTTTGATACAAGCTCGTGATACTTTGTCAAAGTTGGGTCCTTCGCGCTATAGTCCCTTGCCATCTGTCGGACCACTAGCTAAGAATTGCTGTGGGCCTTTAGGTTTCTCACACCAATTCTTCTAGCAAGGCCCAAACCTGCTATCAGGGCTTCATATTCTGCCATAGTTTTGGTGACGTTAAACCTAAATTTGATGGCTTTCATAACTTCCATACCTTCGGGACCACGAAGAATTACTCCAGCTCTTTGGTGTTCGGAGCCGGAGGTCCCGTCGACAAACAGAGTCCACTCAAGTTTGTTATTCCCGAGGCTAGGTTGACTTTCTTCGGTAATGGGTACCTCGGCAATGAAATCTGCCAAAGCTTAAGCTTTTATTGCCTTCATCGGCTCATAGGTGATATCATACTCGCCGAGCTTGATGCACCACTTCGAAAGCCTTCTCGAGTGGTCTACCTTCTTCATGATATCTCGAAGAGGTAGGTTACTTCGAACAATAATGGGGTGGCCTTGGAAATAAGGACGTAGCCTCCTGCTTGCGAGCACCAGGGCATAAATAGCCTTTTGTAGCAAGGGGTACCTGACTTCGGCACCATGCAGGGACTTGCTCACATAATATACTGGCCATTGCTTTGCCCCCTCTTCCTTTACAAGGACCAAACTTACTGCTTTTTCGGTGACGGCAAGGTATAGTATAAGGGGTTCCCCTTCCCGTGGCTGCTGGAGTGTCGGCAGACGAGTTAGGTAGACTTTAAGCTCTTCCCAGGCCTTCTGGCAGTCTTCTTTCCAAGGATGCACCTCAGTTCTGAGGTCACCACCATTTTTTGCTGCCTTAGTGAGGACTTTGAAGAACGGTCGGCAGCGATCCCCATACCTGGAGATGAATCTGCTGAGGGACGTGATTCTCCCTGTGAGTCTTTGCACATCCTTAGTTATTGTGGGAGTTCGGAATCCTAGTAGGGCCTTGACCTTTTCTGGATTGGCGTTGATACCTCTTTCAGATACTATGAATCCGAGGAACTTACCTGCATTCACCCCAAACACGCATTTTTCGGGGTTGAGACATATTTCAAAAGTCCTTAGTTGGTGGAATGTTTCCTTTAAGTCCGTGATATGACTACTAGGCAGTTTGCTCTTAACTATCATATCATCAATGTAGACTTCCATGTTTCTCTCGATTTGGGAATTGAAGACCCTGTTCATCAACCTTTGGTACGTGGCTCCTGCATTCTTAAGCCCGAAGGGCATTCTAATATAGCAGTATGTTCCAACTTCGGTGATGAAGGCAGTCTTTTCCTCATCTTCGGGGTCCATCCTGATTTGATGATACCTACTGAAGGTATCAAGGAAACTAAGGAGGCCATACTCGACGATTGAATCTACCAACTAATTTATTGGCGGCAGAGGATACGAATCTTTAGGACAAGCATCGTTGATGTTTCGAAAGTCAATGCACATTCGGAGTTTATCACTCCCTTTCTTTTGTGGTGATAACCATGTTACTAAGCCATTCGGGGTATTTGACATCCCTGATTACACCTGCTTCTATTAAGTGTTGGACGTCAGTTTTAACGAAGTTGTTCTTATGCGCTGAGAGGCTTCGCTTTTTTTTTTTGGACAAGCTTTGCCTCTGGGCGCACCTTAAGGCTATGTTGGATTATGCGAAGGTCTACCCCAGGCATGTCCTTCGGTGAGTAGGCAAACAGATCTTTGTTCATCCTTGTCACCTTCGGCCAGTTTTTTCCCCATTTGGGTACTTCGGCCTAGGACAAGTTCTACATCTTCTATTTCTATTTTCTCGTGGTCTTCCGTTTCTTCTCCCTTTGCCTCCCCTGTGAGCACGGCCTTTGCTCTCGAAGTCTGTGCGTTGATCTTCATTGGGACCTTTTTTACTTTTACAAAGACCTTTCTCACTTCCCCTTGGTCGATGAAGATCTCAGCATCTCCATCCTTTGTTGCAAAGGTGACAGTCAAGTATTTCACATCTGGGCAGATGTGGAGGTTTCCTTGCGTCTGTCTTCCAAGGATGGAATTATATGACGAAGGGACATCTATGACGATGAACCTTGTCATTGTGGAAGCAAAAAGCTCATCCTTGTTTTGTGGTGAAGTTCCCTTTAGCATTAGAGGGAGGTCAATCCATCCGAGGACAGGGAGTTCGGACAGACCTACTCCGAAGGTAGGGGAGGTGACAGGCTTGAGATTGCTTTTTGGGATACCTAAGTTCGGCAGTAGATGAGAGAATAAGACATCAGCGTCAGAACCATTGTCAACGAGTACTCTTTTGACATCCCAACTCCCTATCCTTGCCATGATTAGAAGTGGCTCATCATGGGGAATACCACGGTAGACCCATTTTTCCAAATAAGCCTTTTTTATGGGTTATCGAATTCCATCACCGAGATTTCCCTGGCTTTTCTTTTTTTTTTTTTCTGCCGAAGGTAGTCCAGTGGTGATCATCTGTATTATTCCAGCCAGAGGTGGCGGATGTATTTTGGGACTTCGGTTCTGGCGCCTATCAGAATCATATTCCTCATCATCTCCTTTCCTTTCCTCTTCCCTCCTCCCCTTCGGGGAGGGCATCCGTAGGTAGCACTGAAGTTGGCCCTACTTTATTAAAGACTCGATATACTTCCTCAGCTGGAAGCAATCCTTGGTGTCATGCCCATGATCCCGATGGAATTGGCAAAACTTCTTCATATTTTTCTTGTTTTCGGAAGTCATGGCCTTCGGACGCTGGATTGGGTTTCCTTGCCTTCGCATGGCCAGCAGTATGTTTGTTCGGCAGGTGTTTAAGGGAGTAAATGACATGGGTCTTTTCCCCTTCTGCTTTTAAGTTTTTCCCCTGCCCTCGGCTGGATACCGAGGTTGATGGCCTTCGCCTTCGGGATGATGATGATTAGGCTTTATGTGCTATTTGGTTCTATGGTAGAACTCGCCAAGGGTGTCCGGAGGGTCTTTTGAGAACTCATAAAAGAGTTGTGATTCTCGCTGAAGTCCCCGTATCATGGCGAGGATGCGTATTTCACGACGGAAGTCCAGCACGCTCAGGGCCTCTCGGTTAAATCTTTCGACATAGTAGCGGATGGTTTCCCCATTCCTCTGTGCTATATCAAACATCTGGACAGGCATCTTTGCTGTCGGCCTGCTGCCGATGAATTGCTACGTGAATGCTGTGGACAACTCCTGGAAACTCGTTATTGTTCTAGGAGCGAGGGAGTTGTACCACACAGTTCCCGGACCGGAGAGGGTGACCTCAAAGAATTTGCAGAGGGTGGCATCATTGGCACCGTGTAGTACCATGCTGTGTCTGTATTTGGTTAGGTGGGCTTGAGGGTCACTACATCCATCATAGGTTTCCAAGTGAGGGACTCGAAAGTCGCTTGGTATTGGTGCTTCTACCATCGTTCGGACAAAGGGTGACTCTTCTCCAGCGAAGGTCTCAGATAACCTTGACCATATTGGCTTTCGGGCGATCTGCCTCTCTACTTTTTCCAGCCTCTCTAAGATTTTTTCCATGAGGATGGTGGCTCTTTTCGCTGCCTGGAGGCCTCCGGCAATGGAGAATGACGCTGCCTTTTCGAGGAGTAACTTCGGCGGCGGGGGCATTGTGATCTTTTCTCCGGTGAAGAACTTTGCCAGCGGGAAGTCCTAACCCTTTTTGACCCCATTTCTCCAGTATGTCAGACTCTGGGAGGCACGTCCTCCGTAGAGGATTCATCACGGATGTCCTCGCTCCCCGAACTCCGGTGAGTAGATTTCGGGCTTCTCTCCCGACGGGGTGTTGCCGAGGGTGCCCTTCGTCCCAAAGGCTATTGTGACCACCTTTGGTCCAGTTGTTGCGTCATTTCAAGCACAATGGAGCATTGAAAATCATGTAGAAAGCTCATTGTGACGGTTAGAGGATGTTCATCCTCAGGCAAGGAAGTCCTGGCAGCGGGTTGTTCGGCCACCGGTTGAGTTTCCGGCGCGGACTAGGACTTCGGGAGTCCCTTGTACTTAGAACACAGAGTCTCAACGATGGCCACCTGAGAGTGGGTTCCCATAGACGGCACCAAATAATGCCCGTTGGCATCATCACTGTATGACATGGTGAGCCTGGAAGGTACTTCCGGTGAGAGGGGCATCTGAAGGAGATACTTCCGGGGAAAGATCGCCTGAAACACTCAAAGAATAAAGGTTAGGAGGTCCCCGGAGTGTTTTTTCGGGGGAGGAGCCTCCGATGCCCAAGTCAGTATTTTGCGGAGTCCAAAAAAAATATCCACCTTACCTGAGAGTTTCCCGAATATTTATAGGAGGGTGTTTAAGGGAAGTCCGTTTGACACAGCCTGCTTAGATCGTGACACGTGTTTGGTCGGATACGGTCCGTACCTTCGGGAATGGGGACCTCTAGCTGGTCATAGGCCATCTAGGCAGAAGTCAGGGTCATAGAAGGTCTGCGTGTCTGGGCGTGCACGAAGGCGGCGTGTCAGAATGTGTGCGAGGGCGCCGTGGCAGAGGCTCCTTAACCATTTTTGTCATATTCTTGAGATCTCTTCAGTGGAAGAGACCTTTTTAGGATCGGAGGGCTTTTCGCCAAGGTTGCTTCAATCATCTGCGAGTTCCCTCGGCACGGATGATCCCCTTCGGGGCTGTTTTCCCCTGCCGAAGATGGTGAGTCTGCCTCCTCCAAACTGGTCAGGTCATCTTATGGAGAGTGGTTGTGCACACACTTCCGAGGTTAGTATTGCTGTTACCCAAGGGTTATAGTGGATCACTGAGGTCGGGGGATCAAGGTGCCGGATCCTATTTTTTCGGGGTTGGTGCTCACATTCCTCGCGGGTGAACACTCACCCTCTCTGAGGGCATCGCCCCACCCGAGCTTAGGGGCTTGACGGGCAATAGCACCTTGGCCATCATTTGCAATGTGAAAAACATTAGTGTAAGTATACATTATTTAAAAAAAAAAAAGACAAAAAGTTACTTACTCTCTACAAGGGCCTTAAAAAATAATTCACCCCAAAGGGGGAGGACTATCCAACAATTCTTCCCATCTATAGCTGGCTTAGGGATCTCTTTGTCAGTAACATGCTCCATGATCACTCCTAATTCTAGAAGGACCTCTTCGGTCTTTAAGTTCCATCTAATCGGGAAAGGGTAGAGTGGCCATGAAGGTGCCTGACTGTGCCAGTCGTGGACCGCCCAAATACGACTATCGAAATCCTCGAATTGGGGCTCTAGTTGGTCAGCAACTTTGACAGATCCATCACATCAATTACCAAAGCCCCTGAAGCCCATTGCGTTGGCAGGTCTTTCCACTTCTCACATATGTCCAGCAATAAGTACTTTTTTTGCCACCCGTGCCAACTATCCTTGGCACTGTAGGTGAAAGTGAACTTCCTGCTCCTTGATCCCCGAGGAAGAAAAAAGTAAAATCCCCCTTCAGGATGAGGTTGAGTTTGTAGTATTCCATAAAAAAGATAAAGTGGGGGGCTAGTTTGAAAACTCTACACTTGCATAAAAAAGCATTGAAGTAGGAGTATGAGTTTGGCGGTGTTGTTGTTGTACCCAAAAGCCAATCATGAGACGATTATATTTTGGACATTGAGGCATGATATTTTATTGAGGCATTAATCTAGTAATTATGTATGTTGTTTTGTTTCTGTGTAACGTAATAAACATAATTATAAACCTAGATTAATGATATTCTTAAATGTCTCTCATCTAGCATTATCATAGAGCGGGTTGCAATAATACATAAGGACCAGCATATGTGGAGACTAATAAAAGATATGTAGTCTACATATGGGTACAAGTTGAAGAACTTGTGTACTGGACCAACCCACCATAAGAACGCTACATGGATCATTATATGAGTGTCATAAGCGATTCTCATAGTGATCATGTATAAGTAGTGCTTTGACCTAAGGTCATCAAGGTTCCCTACATGTGAGTCACATACTTTGATACTTCCTTTTGATTGCTCGTAAGTAAGTGAACATAAAGGTGGTCATTGGGTATGTCACATATCATGTGAAGGGTTTTGTATGATCAAGATGGGATTTGTCCCTCCTATGTAATGAGAATGAGATCTTCGGGCCCTTTGATAGAATGAGACTAAGAAAATGCATAGTCATGCTCGAATGAGTTGATATACGATATCAATGTCATTAGTTTAAGTTAGTCTAGTTGGTATCAATAAACCATAGATCGGGCTATATGAGAGTGACACATTCCATGTCTCATGCTTGGTCTTGGTATCTTGGATAAAGGGACAATGGTATATACGAATAATGATCATAAAGGTTTAGTTGAATCACCGACAATCTTGTCCCTTAGGTAGCAATGATGTTTTGCTTGACACTGCTCATTGTTTATGATCATAAATGTGATTTATGATCATTGCCAATGTGATAGGAGCCTATTGGGTCGAACATATAGAGCCAATTAGATTATTTGAGTTCATGGGTTGAATTGTTTGGTCTTGGTTTCATGATAATTTTGTATTAATGATTGGCCCAAAGGTTGAGCCATTATTAGGCCTGAAATTAAATCCTAATTGGATTAGGGCTTTGAAACCCATCAGGCTTAGGAGTTGAATCTTACTATAAATACATCATATAGTGAGAAATTCACAACTCTTGCCCTAGCCTCCCAAAAGGATGAAATCAGAAGAGTTCTAAAAACCAGCCACACTATTCTCTTGCCATTACTTGGAGGATGCAAGCTAGCGCTATAAGCATAAGAGGAACACATCTATAGAGATGTGGTGGATGCGTGGTGATCCCGAGAGGCTCATGTGGATACCATAGAGAGCTTGAACATGTCGACTATTCAAGTTTTGTGATTTGACTCAACAGTTGGGTGAAAGATCTCAACCGAATTTGGTATGAAAATTTCAAACACCTAGTCTGTTGGGTTTCGGGAGCCAAACAGCGCAGCGGAATTTAACCGAAACCCTCCAGGATCCAAGTGAAACGGGGTAAACCGGGTGTTCGAAAATTTCATACCTAATTTTCAGTTGAGATCTCTCACTCAACTGTAGAGTCGAATCACAAAACCTGAACAGTTGACGTGTTCAGGCTCTCTATGGTATCCACACGAGCCTCTCGGGATCACCACGCTTCCACCACGTCCCGGCAGATGCGTTTCTCTTGCGCTCGCAGTGCTAGCTTGCGTCCTCCAAGGAATTGCAAGAGAAGAGTGCGGCTGTCCTTTTGGGAAGCTAGGGCAAGGAGACCTGCGAATTTCTCACTTAAAAGTTGTATTTATAGTGAGACTCAACTTCCAGGCCTAATGGGTTTCAAAGCCCTAATCCAATTAGGATTTAATTTCGGGCTTAATAATGGCTCAACTCTTTGGCCCATTATTAATATGAAATTAAAGTGAAACCATAACCCAAATAATTAGCCCATGCACTCTAATGATCCAAATAGCTCTATGTGTGTGACCCAATAGGCTTTTGCCACGTTGGCAATGATCATAAATCACATTTATGATCATAAGCAATGAGTGGTGTCTAGCAACACATCATTGCTACCCAAGTGACAAGATTGTCGGTGATTCGACTAAACCTTTATGATCATCACCGATATATGCCATTGTCCCTTTGTCCAAGATATCAAGACTAAGCACGAGACATGGAATGTGTCGCTCTCGTATAGCCCAATCTTTGGTTTCTTGATTACCGAGTAGACCAACTTAAACTGATGACATTGATATCATATATCAACTCATCCGAGCATGGCCATGCATTTTCTAAGTCTCACTCTATCAAGGGGCCCGAAGATATCACTCCCGTTACATAGGAGGGACAAATCCCATCTTGATCATACAAATCCCTCCGCATGATATGTGACATACCCAATGACCTCCTTCAAGTTCACTCAGTTACGAGCAACAAAGGAAAGTATCAAAGTATGTGACTCACATGTAGGGAACCTTGATGATCTTAGGTTGAAGGACTACATATACCATGATCACTATGAGAATCACTTATGACACTCATATAACGATCCATGAAGTGTTCTCATGGTGGGTCGGTCCAGTACACAAGTTCTCCAACTTGTACCCATCTATAGACTACATATCTCATATTAGTCTCCACATATGCTAGTCATTATGTATTATTGCAACCCGCTCCACAATAATACTAGACCAGGGACGTTTAAGAATATCATTATTCTAGGGTTACAATTATGTTTATTACGTTACGCAGAAACAAAACAACAAACATAATTGCTGGATTAATGCCTTAATAAAATATCATGACTCAATGTGCAAAAATACAATCATCTCATGATTGGCTTTTTGGGCACAACACTAACAATCTCCCACTTGCACTAAAAGCCAATCATCCATGTATCTAATACCGATGGACCTAGAATGGCTATCATGCTTCTGCTGCGTAAGGGGCTTTGTCAGTGGATCAGCAATGTTGCTGTCTGTCGAAGTCCTGCATATCCTTACATCACCCCTCTCGATGATCTCCCTGATGAGATGATAGCATCCGAGTATGTGTTTGGATCGCTGGTGAGATCGAGGTTCCTTAGCCTGTGCGATTGCTCCATTGTTGTCACAATAGAGCTCTATCGGGTCGGCAATGCTTGGAACCACTCCAAGTTCAGTGATGAACTTCTTGATCCAAACTGCCTCCTTCACAGCATCAGAGGCGGCAATGTACTCAGATTCTGTTGTAGAGTCAGCTACTGTCTCTTGCTTTGAACTCTTCCAGCTCACAGCACCACCACCAATACAAAACACATAACCAGATTGTGATCTAAAATCATCCTTATCGGATTGGAAGCTTGCATCGGTGTAACCCCTTACAACGAGCTCATCTTCACCTCCAAAGACCAAGAATGCATCCTTAGTCCTTCGTAAGTACTTAAGGATGTTTTTAACAGCTGTCCAATGACTCTCACCAGGGTTCGATTGGTACCTACTCGTCATGCTCAAAGCATATGAGACATCGGGACGAGTACATATCATGGCATACATGATAGATCCAATTGCTGAGGCATATGGAATCTTACTCATGCGCTCTCTCTCCTCGGGTGTACTCGGACACTGAGATCTAGAAAGAGTGATACCATGTGACATGGGCAAGAATCCTTTCTTGGAATCTTGCATGCTAAACCTCTTTAGCACCTTGTCAATATATGTACTTTGACTTAGGCCAAGAAGCTTTCTAGATCTATCTCTATAGATCCTGATGCCTAACACATAGGCTGCTTCACCCAAGTCCTTCATAGAGAAACATTTCCCCAGCCAAGTCTTCACAGACTGTAGCTCAGGAATGTCATTCCCGATGAGTAGTATGTCATCTACATACAACACCAAGAAGACAATAGCGCTCCCACTAACCTTCTTGTAGACACAAGGTTCATCTTCATTTTTGATAAAACCAAACTCTTTGATTGCATCATCAAAATGAAGATTCCAACTTCGAGAAGCTTGCTTCAGTCCATAAATGGACCTTTGCAACTTGCACACTTTATTGGCATTCTCAGGAGTGACAAAACCCTCAGGTTGTGTCATGTACACATCCTCAAGTAGCTTTCCATTTAGGAATGCAGTTTTGACATCCATTTGCCATATCTCATAATCATAGTGTGCAGCAATAGCAAACAAAATTTGGATGGATTTAAGCATAGCAACTGGTGAAAAAGTTTCATCATAGTCAATACCATGAATTTGCTTGAAACCTTTTGCAACCAATCGTTCCTTAACGGTAATCACATTACCATCCATGTCAGTTTTCTTCTTGAAAACCCATTTGCACCCTATGGGTTTTACCCCTTCAGGTGGGTCAACCAAAGTCCATACTTGGTTTTCATACATGGATTCCATCTCGGATTTCATGGCCACTAGCCACTTCTCAGAGTCAGGCCCCGACATAGCTTGTTGGTAGGTTGTGGGCTCATCCTGATCCATGAGCATCACATCACCAGTGTGAGTCACGAGAAATCCATATCTCTTGGGCTCACGCCGAATCCTACCAGACCTACGTGGGCTCTGTGCTACAGGAACAGACTCTTGAACCACAACATCTTGTGGTGTCTGTTCAGGTTCCATTTCAGGTTCGATGTCTCCTTGTTGTTCTTGAATTTCTTCAAGTTCTACTTTCCTCCCACTAGTTCCTTTAGAGGTAAACTCTTTCTCCAAAAAGACACCAGTTCGCGCAACAAACACTTTTTGCTCAGAAGGATTGTAGAAATAGTAACCCTTTGTTTTTTTGGGATACCCAACAAAAAGGAATTTTTGGGATTTGGGACCTAGTTTGTCAGAGGATTGACGTTTCACATAAGCATCACAACCCCAAATCTTCATAAAAGACAAATTGGGACGCCTCCCACTCCATATTTCATATGGTGTCTTTTGAACCGATTTAGATGGAACTCGGTTTAGTGTAAAAGCGGCTGTCTCTAGAACATGTCCCCAAAAGGAGTTTGGAAGGTCAGCTTGACTCATCATAGAGCGAACCATGTCTAACAGAGTTCGATTTCTCCTTTCAGATACACCATTCCATTGAGGTGTACCTGGTGGAGTGAGTTGTGATACTATACCACACTCCTTCAGATAGTCAAGGAATTCTCGATCCAAGTACTCTCCACCTCGATCTGATCGAAGCACTTTGATACTTTTCCCGAGTTGATTCTCTACTTCATTCTTGAATTCTTTGAACTTTTCAAAGGATTCTGACTTGTGTCTCATGAGATACACATAGCCATATCTGCTGAAGTCATCAGTGAAAGTAATGAAGTATTGGAAACCTCCTCTAGCTTGTGTAGACATAGGGCCACATACATCACTATGTATGAGTCCTAGTAAGTCATTAGCCCTTTCACTTTGCCCTGTGAATGGGGCTTTGGTCATCTTGCCCAACAAACATGACTCACATGTCTCATATGATTCAAAATCAAATGAGTCCAAGAGTCCATCCTTATGGAGCTTGGATATGCGGGTCTCATTTATATGGCCCAAGCGACAGTGCCAGAGATAGGTCGGGTTTGAATCATTTAATCTGACCTTCTTGGTATTCACATTATAGATTGGATCTTCGAGGTCTAGAACATACAACCCATTGCTAAGTTGAGCACTACCATAAAAGATTTCATTCAAATAAATAGAACAACATTTGTCCTTTATTATAAATGAAAAACCTTTCTTGTCCAAACAAGAAACAGAAATCAAATTTCTACTAATAGTAGGCACAAAGTAGCAGTTGTCTAATTCTAAAACTAATCCACTAGGTAAAGTGAGAACATAAGTCCCTACGGCTAAGGCAGCAACCCTTGCTCCATTTCCAACACGTAGGTCCACTTCACCTCGGGCCAATCTTCTACTTCTACTTCTACTTAGATCCTGCACATTTGCACAAATGTGAGATCCACATCCAGTATCCAATACCCAAGATGAGGAAGTAGAAAAGTTAGCCTCTATAACAAAAATACCTGAAGTGGAAGTCTTACTTCCCTTTTCCTTAGCAAGTTCTTCAAGATAGAGCTTGCAATTGCGCTTCCAGTGTCCAGGTTGCTTACAATGGAAGCACTCCCCTTCCTTTGCCACACCACCCTTTGGTTTCAGTGCAGCTGAAGAAGAACTAGCATTGGACTTTCCATTAGCTTTATCCTTCTTCTTGTTGGCTTTTCCCTTTCCCTTGCCCTTTTGAACCATCAAAATGGGCTTAGCCTTCTTAAGGTTTTGCTCAGCAGTTCTCAACATGTTGAGTAATTCAGGTAGGGACTTGTCAAGGTCGTTCATGTTATAGTTCATGACAAACTGACTGTAGCTTTCAGGCAACGATTGCAAGACTACATCAATAGCCAACTCTTTCTGAAGAGCAAATCCCAAATTCTCAAGATTCTCAATGTACCCAATCATCTTGAGCACATGAGGACCCACGGGACTTCCCTCAGACATCTTGCACTGAAACAATGCCTTAGAGGTCTCAAACCTCTCATGCCTAGCTTGCTCTTGGAAAAGCATTTTGAGATGTTCGATCATATCGAACGCCCCCATGTTCTCATGTTGCTTCTGAAGCTCAGATTCCATGGTAATAAGCATGAGGCATGCAACATCCAAAGCATCATCAGAATGCCTCTTGTGAGCATCCCTTTCAGCTCTTGGAGCAGTGGCAGCAGGCTCATTCGGAATGGGCTGCTCTAGGACATAAGCCTTTCTCTCTTGTTTGAGGACTATCCTCAAGTTTCGGTACCATTTGAGAAAGTTGGTCCCATTCAGTTTTTCCTTCTCAAGGATCGATCGCAACGAAAGTGTCGATGTGTTTTGTGCCATGGTTATCTACAACAGTAAATATGCAGTGTAAGAGTCATGTATTTTAATTCATTTAATAAGGACTTTTATTAAACGATACTCCCACTATTTTCCTCAAAATAATAACCCTCGATATTATTTCGGAACACCTCGGCGCTAAGGTATTCTAGTGGGCCAAGATCCATATTTGACCACAACCTGAGTCAGCTTTGGCTTTTCTCTCAAGTTACAGCTATTTAGGTAGGCAACTCCTTGCCAATTGCATCTTATGCAACTCTTGGATAGTTGGGTGAACAACACTTGTCCAAGCTCATCTCATGAACTTAAGCCCAACTCTATGCCTCTAAGTCCCTAATCCTATTAGGATGACTTAGTTAAGTCGAACCCAAAGTTAGCAATTTGGATATCACTATTATCCCATCGCGCCTTACCAAGATGAACATAGGTGCTTTGCTTTGGCAAACCCACCTAATGTTGATCAAAGTCTTGACGAGTGCCAACATTTGGAAGGCATCACATTTAATGACTTAATATTTGTTTGAGGGATTTTTCTTTTGATCTCACCAATTTGTTATCTCCGGTTGTTTTATACATGCATCACATACAAATATAAAACATGCATCTCATGCTTACAAGAAATAAACGTGACATGGTTATAGCCCAAACTATGCGATATTCTCAAGCCAATGAGAATATCATAAAAGCCTAAGAAAAGAAAAGAGTCTTCACAAGCTCCTTCTCTTCCTTTCTTGGTTGCCCTTTTGTTGTCACCTCCTTGGACATACCACCTTGGATGATCCTTGGACATACCACCTTGGATGATCCCATAATGCACCATTACATCAATAATAGAAACCTCGAGTTACATTCGAGGGGAGTAAGGTGAGAAGAGAATGTACAATGAGAGTGATAAGAAAAGGCACGACTCGCAGGCCGTATTTACAAGTACAACCAATCAAGGGCTATAACCATGCACCATGCTTCAAACACCAATCAGCATATCATGTCAAATCTCATTCAACAAAGATGCATGCCAATTTTCGTGTGTTGATTAACCAGTTTTTATTTATGTGGCGCTTCGCATACGGCGCTCCCGCTGGCCGGTCAGTGGGCGGTGGTTCCGCTGACCGGTCAGCGGACGAGGTCAAGGGGAGCCGCCCTTGCGGGGGGCGTGGGGGGCAGCGCCCCCCTGCGCAAAAAATTTTCTTACAATTGCTTAGCCCGAAATCTTCTATTTCGAGCAAGTAGGCACCCGAGACTCCTCCATTCGAGCCACCAAAAATACCTTACTTTCGGTGCCCGAACAGGCCGAATCCGAACCAAGCTAGGGTTTTTGCAACTATTGCAAGAATCCTAATCCATATAGGTATCTCATACCATTCAATTTGAGATTAATCTCATTAACCAATTTGTGTCGTTTCTTCATATATCTCATATGTTCATTACGAATTCCAGTTTCATGCATCTTGAATCAATCTAATTAATCATGGCCGAAAAGCAACCGAACACATAGCATCATGCGATTCAACACTCAATCCCGATTTAGGGTTTCACCAGTAGCTCTGATACCACTGTTGGGTTTCGGGAGCCAAACAGTGCAGTGGAATTTAACCGAAACCCTCTAGGATCCAAGTGAAACGGGGTAAACCGGGTGTTCGAAAATTTTCATACCTAATTTTCAGTTGAGATCTCTCACTCAACTGTAGAGTTGAATCACAAAACCTGAACAGTTGACGTGTTCAGGCTCTCTATGGTATCCACACGAGCCTCTCGGGATCACCACGCTTCCACCACGTCCCGACAGATGTGTTTCTCTTGCGCTCGCAGTGCTAGCTTGCGTCCTCCAAGGAATTGCAAGAGAAGAGTGTGGCTGTCCTTTTTGGAGGCTAGGGCAAGGAGACCTGCGAATTTCTCACTTAAAAGTTGTATTTATAGTGAAACTCAACTTCCAGGCCTAATGGGTTTCAAAGCCCTAATCCAATTAGGATTTAATTTCAGGCTTAATAATGGCTCAACTCTTGGGCCCATTATTAATACGAAATTAAAGTGAAACCATAACCCAAATAATTAGCCCATGCACTCTAATGATCCAAATAGCTCTATGTGTGCGACCCAATAGGCTCTTGCCATGTTGGCAATGATCATAAATCACATTTATGATCATAAGCAATGAGCGGTGTCTAGCAACACATCATTGCTACCCAAGTGACAAGATTGTCGGTGAATCGACTAAACCTTTATGATCATCACCGATATATGCCATTGTCCCTTTGTCCAAGATATCAAGACTAAGCACGAGACATGGAATGTGTCACTCTCGTATAGCCCAATCTTTGGTTTCTTGATTACTGAGTAGACCAACTTAAACTAATGACATTGACTTCATATATCAACTCATCCGAGCATGGCCATGCATTCTCTAAGTCTCACTCTATCAAGGGGCCCGAAGATATCACTCCCGTTACATAGGAGGGACAAATCCCATCTTGATCATACAAATCCCTCCGCATGATATGTGACATACCCAATGACCTCCTTCAAGTTCACTCAGTTACGAGCAACAAAGGAAAGTATCAAAGTATGTGACTCACATGTAGGGAACCTTGTTGATCTTAGGTCGAAGGACTACATATACCATGATCACTATGAGAATCACTTATGACACTCATATAACGATCCATGAAGTGTTCTCATGGTGGGTCGGTCCAGTACACAAGTTCTCCAACTTGTACCCATATGTAGACTAGATATCTCATATTAGTCCCCACATATGCTAGTCATTATGTATTATTGCAACCCGCTCCACAATAATACTAGACTAGGGACGTTTAAGAATATCATTATTCTAGGGTTACAATTATGCTTATTACGTTACGCAGAAACAAAACAACAAACATAATTGCTGGATTAATGCCTCAATAAAATATCATGACTCAATGTGCAAAAATACAATCATCTCATGATTGGCTTTTTGGGCACAATACTAACATAGTCTACCCTATTTCACTTGGATCCTGGAGGGTTTTAGTTATATTCCACTCCACTTGTTTGGTTCCCAAAACCCTCCAGTGGTATCAAAGCTACTTGTGAAACCCTAAATTGGGATTGAATGTTTAATTGCATGACAAGTTATGTGTTCTAATGTTCTGATCATGATTAATTGGATTGATTCATGATGCATGCAACCAGAACTCATAATGTATATATGAGATAGATGAAGAAATGACACAAATTGGTCAATAAGATTAACCCTAAATTGATTGGTATGAGATATCTACATGGATTAGGATTCTTGAAACAGTAGTAAAAACCGTAGAGTGGATTGAATTAGGGCTGTTCGGGCACTGAGAGTAGAGTACATTTGGTGGCTTGAATGGGGGTGGTCTCGGGTGCTTAGTTGCTCGAAATAGAAGATCTCGGGTAACGGGACCACCGTATGCAAAGCGCCATATTAATAAAACTAGTTAATCAATGCGCGTTAATTGGTAGCATTTTTTTAATAAGATTTGACATGATATATTGATTGGTGGTTGAAGCATGGTGCATGGTTATAACCCTTGTTGGTTGTACTTGTAAATACGGCCTGCGAATCATGCCTTTTCTTGTTGCTCTCATTGTACATTCTCTTCTAACCTTAGTCCCTTCGAATGTAACTCGAGGTTTCTATTATTGATGTAATTGTACAATATGGGATCGTCCAAGGTGGTGTGTCCAAGGAAGTGACAACAAAAGGGTAACCAAGCAAGGAGGAGAAGGAGCTTGTGAAGACCCTTTTCTTTTCTTAGGCTTTTATGATATTCTTATTGGCTTGACAATATCGCATAGTTTAGGCTATAACCATGTCATGTTTACTTTATTGTTAGCATAAGATGCATGTTTTATATTTGTATGTGATGCATGTATAAGACAATCAGATATAATAATTAGTGAGATCAAAAGGAAAAATCCCTTAAATAAAATATTAAATCATTAAATGTGATGCTTTCCAAATGTTGGCACTCGCCAAGACTTTGATCAACATTGGGTGAGTTTCTCAAAGCAAAGCACCTATGTTCATCTTGGTAATGCATAATGGGATAATAGTGATATCCAAATTGCTATCTTTGGGTTCGACTTAACTGAGTTATTCTAATAGGATTAGGGACTTAGAGGCATAGGGTTGGGCTTAAGTTCATGAGATGAGCTTGGACAAGTGTTGTTAACCCAACTACCCAAAAGTTGCATATGATGTAATTGGCAAAGAGTTGCCTACCTAAATGACTGTAACTTGAGAAAACAGCCAAAGCTAACTCAGGTTGTGGTGAAATATGGATTTGGCCCACTAGAATACCTTAGGACCGAGGTGTTCCAAAATAATATCGAGGGTTATTATTTTGAGTAAAATAATGCGCGTATCGTATAATAAAAGCCCTTATTAAATGAATTAAAATGCATGACTCTTACATTGCATATTTACTGTTGTAGATAACCATGGCACAAAACACATCAACACTTTCATTGTGATCGATCCTTGAGAAGGAAAAATTGAATGGGACCAACTTTCTCAAATGGTACCAAAATTTAAGGATAGTCTTCAAGCAAGAGAGAAAGGCTTATGTCCTAGAGTAGATCATTCGGAATGAGCATGCTGCCAATGCTCCAAGAGCTGAATGGGATTCTCACAAGAGGCATGTTGATGTTGCTTGCCTCATGCTGATAACAATGGAATCTGAGTTTTAGAAGCAACATGAGAACATGGGGGCATTCGATATGATCGAACATCTCAAAATGCTCTTACAAAAGCAAGCTACGCATGAGAGGTTTGAGACCTCTAAGGCACTGTTTCAGTGCAAAATGTATGAGGGAAGTCCCATGGGTCCTCATGTGCTTAAGATGATTGGGTACATTGAGAATCTTGAGAGTTTGGGATTTGCTCTTTAGAAAAAGTTGGCTGTTGATGAAGTCCTACAATTGTTGCCCGAAAGTTACAGTCAGTTTGTCATGAACTATAACATGAACGACCTTGACAAGTCCTTCCCTAAATTGCTTAACATGTTGAGAATTTCCAAGAAAAAACCTTAAGAAGGCTAAGCCCATTATGATGGTACAAAAGGGCAAAAGAAAGGGAAAAGCCAACAAGAAGAAGAACAAAGCTAAAGAAATGTCCAATTATAATTCTTCTTTAGCTGCACTGAAACCATCTGGTGGTGTAAGTAAGGAAGGGGAGTGCTTCGATTGTAAGCAACCTGGACACTGGAAGCACAATTGCAAGCTCTATCTTGAAGAACTTGCTAGGGAGAAAGGAAGTAAGACTTCCACTTCAGGTATTTTTGTTGTAGAGGCTAACTTTTCTAGTTCATCATCTTGGGTATTGGATACTAGATGTGGATATCATATTTGTGCAAATGTGCAGGATCTAAGTAGGAGTAGAAGATTGGCCAGAAGTAAAGTGGACCTAAGTGTCGGAAATAGAGCAAGGGTTTCTGCCTTAGCCGTAGGGACTTATATTCTCACTTTGCCTAGTGGATTTGTTTTAGAATTAGACAACTGCTACTTTGTGCCTACTATGAGTAGAAATTTGATTTCTATTTCTTGTTTGGACAAGAAAGGTTTTTCATTTATAAAAAAGGACAAATGTTGTTCTATTAATTTGAATGAAATATTTTATGGTGGTGCTCAACTTAGCAATGGTTTGTATGTTCTAGAACTCAAAAATCCAATCTATAATGTGAATACCAAGAGGGTCAGATTGAATGATTCAAACCCGACCTATCTCTAACACTGTCGTCTAGGCCATATAAATAAGACCTGCATATTCAAGCTTTATAAGGGTGGACTCTTGGACTCATTTGATTTTGAATAATATGATACATGTGAGTCATGTTTACTGGCTAAGATGACGAAAACCCCTTTCACTAGGCAAAGTGAAAGGGCTAATGACTTACTAAGACTCACACATAGTGATGTATGTGGCCATCTGTCTACACACATTAGAGGAGGTTTGCAATACCTCATTACCTTTACTGATGATTTTAGTAGATATGGCTATGTGTATCTCATGAGACATAATTCAAGATCCTTTGAAAAGTTTGAAGAATTCAAGAATGAAGTAAAGAATCAACTCAGGAAGAGTACCAAAGTAATTCATTTAGATCAAGGTGGAGAATACTTGGATTGAGTATCAAATGAGTGGTATAATATCACAACTCAGTCCACCTGGTACACCTCAATGGAATAGTGTATCTAAAAGGAGAAATTGAACTTTGTTAGACATGGTTTGATCTATGATGAGTCAAGCTGACCTTCCAAACTCCATTTGGGACATGCTCTAGAGACAACCAGTTTTACACTAAACCGAGTTCCATATAAATCGGTTCGAAAGACACCATTTGAGATATTGAGTAGGACACATCCTAGTCTGTCTTTTATGAAGATTTGGGGCTATGATGCTTATGTGAAACATCAATCTTCTGACAAGCTAGGGCCCAAATCCCATAAATGACTCTTTGTTGGGTATCCCAATGAAATAAAAGGTTACTATTTCTACAATCCTTCTGAGTAAAAAATGTTTGTTGCTCGAACTGGTGTCTTTCTAGAGAAAAAGTTTATCTCTAAAGGAACCAATGGGAGGAAAGTAGAACTTGAAGAAATTCGAGAACAACAAGGGGATATCGAACCTGAATAGATGCCAGAAGAAGTTGTCATTCAGAAGTCTGTTCCTGTAGCATAGAGCCCACGTAGCTCTGGTAGGATTCAGTGTCAGCTCGAGAGATATGGATTTCTTATGACTCACACTGGTGATGTGATGGTCATGGATTAGGATGAGCCCACAACCTACCAACAAGCTATGCCAGGGGCCCGACTCTGAGAAGTAGCTAGAGGCCATGAATTCTGAGTTAGAATCCATGTATGAAAACTAAGTATGGACTTTGGTCGATATACCTGAAGGGTTAAAACCTATAGGGTGCAAATGGGTTTTCGGGAAGAAAACCAACATGGATGGTAATTTGATTACCTTTAAGGGACGATTGGTTGCAAAAGGTTTCAAGCAAATTCATGGTATTGACTATGATGAGACTTTTTTCACTAGTTGCCATGTTTAAATCCATCTGAATCTTATTTGCTATTGCTGCACACTATGATTATGAGATATGGCAAATGGTTGTCAAAACTATGTTTCTAAATGGGAAGCTACTTGAGGATGTGTACGTGACACAGCCTAAGGGTTCTGTCACTCTAGAGAATGCCAATAAAGTGTATAAGTTGCAACAGTCTATTTATGGACTAAAGCAAGCTTCTCAAAGTTGGAATATTCATTATGATGAAGCAATCAAAGAGTTTGGTTTTATTAAAAGTGAAGATGAACCTTGTGTCTACAAGAAGGTTAGTGGAAGCGCTATTGTTTTCTTGGTTTTATATGTAGATGACATACTACTCATTAGGAATGACATTCCTATGCTACATTCTGTAAAGACTTGGCTAAGGAAATATTTCTTTATGAAGGACTTGGATGAAGCAACCTATGTGTTAGGCATTAGGATTTATAGAGATAGATCTAGAAAATTGCTCAGCCTAAGTCAAAGTATATACATTGACAAGGTGCTAAAGTGGTTTAGCATGCAAGACTCCAAGAAAGGATTCTTGACCATTTCACATGGTATAACTCTTTCTAGATCTCAGTGTCTGAGTACACTTGAGTAGAAAGAACATATGAGTAACATTCCATATGCCTCGGTAAGATATGCCTCAGTAATTGGATTTATCATATATGCCATGATATGTACTCATCCCGATGTCATATATGCCTTGAGCATGATGTGCAAGTACCAATCAAACCCCAGTGAGACTGACTGGATAGCTATTAAGAATATTCTTAAGTACTTACAAAGGACAAAGGATGCATTCTTGGTATTTGGAGGCGAAGATGAGCTCGTTGTAAGGTGTTACACCGATGCTAGCTTCCAATTTGATAAGGATGATTTCTGATCACAATTCGGTTATGTGTTTTGCATTGGCAGCAGTGCTGTGTGTATTGCTGACCTCTGATGCTGTGAAAAAGGTAGTTTGGGTCAAGAAGTTCATCACAGAACTTGGAGTGGTTTTAAGCATTGCCGACCTGATAGAGCTTTATTGTGATAATAGTGGAGCAATCGCACAGGCTAAGGAACCTCGATCTCACCAGTGATCCAAATATATACTCTGATGCTATCATCTCATCAAGGAGATCATCGAGAAGGGTGATGTGAGGATATGTAGGATTTTGATAGATAGCAACATTGCTGATCCACTGACAAAACCCCTTATGCAGCAGAAGCATGATAGCCATTTTAAGTCTAATGGTATTAGATACATGGATGATTGGCTTTAGCGCAAGTGAGAGATTGTTAGTGTTGTGCCTAAAAGCCAATCAAGAGATGATTGTATTTTGGACATTGAGGCATGATATTTTATTGAGACATTAATCTAGTACTTATGTTTGTTGTTTTGTTTCTGCATAACGTAATAAACATGATTATAACCCTAGAATAATGAAATTCTTAAATTTCCCTGGTCTAGTATTATCATGGAGTGGGTTGCAATAATATGTAAAGACTAGCATATGTGGAGACTAACATAAGATATGTAGTCTATATATTGGTACAAGTTGGAAATCTTGTGTACTGGACCGACCCACCATGAGAACGCTACATGGATCCTTATATGAGTGTCATAAATGATTATCATAGTGATCATGTATATGTAGTCCTTTGGCCTAAGGTCATCAAGGTTCCCTACATGTGAGTCACATACTTTGATACTTTCTTTTGATTGCTCATGACTGAGTGAACATGAAGGTGGTCATTGGATATGTCACATATCATGCGGAGGGTTTTGTATGACCAAGATGGGATTTGCCCCTCCTATGTAACAGGAGTGATAACTTCGAGCTCCTTAATACAGCGAGACTAAGAAAATGCATAGCCATGCTTGGATGAGTTGATATACTATATCAATGTCATCAGTCTAAGTTAGTTTACTCGGTAATCAAGAAACCATAGATTGGGCTATACAAGAATGACACATTCCATGTCTTATGCTTGGTCTTGGTATCTTGGAGAAAGGGACAATTGCATATACAGATAATGATCATAAAGGTTTGGTTGAATCACCGACAATCTTGTCACTTGGGTGTCAATGATGTGTTGCTAAACACCACTCATTGTTTATGATCATAAATGTGATTTATGATCGTTACCAATGTGATAGGAGCCTATTGGGTTGCACACATAGAGCCAATTGGATTATTTGAGTGCATGGGCCAAATTGTTTTGTCTTGGTTTCATGATAATTTCATATTAATGATTGGCCCAAGGGTTGAGCCATTATGAAGCCTGAAATTAAAGCCTAATTGGATTGGGGCTTTGAAACCCATTAGGCTTGGAAGTTGAGTCTCACTATAAATACATCATATAGTGAGAAATTCATAGCTCTTGCCCTAACCTGCCAAAAGGACAAATCAAAAGAGTTTTGAAACCAGCCGCACTCTACCGGGACATGGTGGATGCGTGGTGATCCCGATAAACTCATGTGGATACCATAGAGAGTTTGAACATGTCAATTGTTCAAGTTTTTTGATTCAACTCAACAATTGGGTGAAAGATTTTAACCGAGTTAGGTATGAAAATTTTGAACACCTAGTTTACCCCATTTCGCTTGGATCCTGGAGGGTTTTGGTTATATTCCACTACGCTTGTTTGGCTCCGGAAACGCTACAAGAGGCATTTGGTTAGCTGCTATGCCATGAAATTGATGGAATTTGCTCACCATCTTCAGCATGGGATACCAAAGACTAGCCTTTAGCTGAGACCTAAATATGGTTACCTCCTTTTCCTGTGGAAGGTAACTCGGCTTGCCACGCTCGGGAACCTGAACCTATGTGTAAAAAGGTAAATAAAATTTACTTTGCCACTTTTCCACCTTGTCTAAAGTAGCACAGTTCAGATGTGCATCAAGAGATGACCAACTTCCTTCAGTGACACCTATTTCAGAATTCCAAACTTCCATCCTAAGATTCTAAGGTACTAACTTCGGAAAGTAAGAAAATGGGGGAAGGAACAAGAATGTGACTTTAGAAAGAATGCCCACTTACTCACCTTTTGAGGATGCTCACAAACCACGAAAAAAAGTCACTAGAAATCAGTCCACCACATGGAAACCGCCGCTAAGAAGGAAGGAAAACTAGCAAAGGAATTTAGGAGAGCAAAGAATAAAATGAGAAGTGAGGAACTTCTATTACCACCTCACAAAAATGAGAGAATTACAAAAGTGTGGCAAAATGGTAAAAAATCTTTATATTGTGTAATTCTCACCATAGTGATTGAAGTGTGAGGAGTAAAGGGCATGATCAATAGCTCCTTAAAATTGTTCGAAGTTGGTAACTTGGCCCCCAAGAAAAGCCTTAAGGATTGCTTGTTTGTCAACCAACCTATGGACTTTTTTGTAAGGTTTTGAAAATTTAGGTACTTAATTGAAAAACTCTCAAGAAAAAGCTTTGGAGTGTTACAGGAAGGATATGAATGGTATCAAAGTGTTATTGGAGGACTAGAATGCTTATAAAAGACAATTGTTACCACCACACAAAAATGGGAGAATTACAAGTATGGCATATGGTCAAAAAGCCATTATATTGTGTAATTCTCTTCGTAGTGATTGAAGTGTGAGGGGTAAAAGGTATAATGAACACCTCCTTAAAATTTTTTCAAGTCAGTAACTTGGCCGCCAAAAAAATCCTTAAGGATTTCTTGTTTGTCAAGCAACCTATGGACTTTTTTGTAAGGTTTTGGAAATTCAGGAACTCAATTGCAAAACTCTCAAGAAAGAGACTTGAAGAGTTATGGGAATGATATGAATGGTATGAAAGTGCTAGTGGAGGATCAAATTGCTCATGGAAGACAAGTTTGGACAAAGGAAACACTAAAGGCATTAAAGACCTAAATGTCTTAGTGTAAATCTTAAGGTGTTCAAGCTTTTGACTTAAGTCTAAGGGTAGAATTGTGGGGTTATCCCAACATGGGGGAGGTAGCTAAGACTTGATAAATAGTCAAAAATGTTAGGCACATGTGTACCAATGAGTTTAAGACAAAGAAACCATAATTAGTGAGAAGAAAAATGATATAAAGCAAGGTTAAGCTGGTTAAGTGTGTTTTGTGCCCTTAAGCTCATTTAACCCCATTTAAGTGGCCAAATCACTTATCTCTCTCTCATTTTTAGTCTCCTCTAGCCCAATGATGCCCTGCTACATCATTGTTGTGTGACATGGTGAGCCTGGAGCAAAGATTGCCGGTGAGAGAACGCCTGGGTGAGGAAGGGCTGGTGGGAGGAGGACTGCAAGGACTAAGAAAAAGAGGTGTTAGGAGGTCCCCGGAGTGTTTTTCCGGGGAGGAGCCTCCAATGCCCAAGTCAGTGTTTGGGATTAGAGGGCAAGTAATAAATGAAAGAATTTCCCCTTTGGAGTCCAATCCTTTTACTCGGGGTGCTTACCGAATATTTATAGGGAGGTGCATAGTAGAAGTTCGTTTGACATGGTCGGCCTAGACTATGACACGTGTTCGGTCAGATGCGATCCGTACCTTCGGGGAGAAGGGGAACATTTAGCCGGCCACAGGCTGCCTGGCCAGGAGCCTAGGCCGCGCGAGGGCGGCGTGTCAGAGCATGTCTGGGGGTGGCGTGTCGGGGATGTGTCAGAGGCTCCTTAATTGCTTCTGCCATACTCCTGAGGTCCCTTCAGTAGAAGAGTGCTCTTCGGAGCAGGGGAACTATCTCTTGAGATCATTTCAGTAATCCAGGAATATCCTCGCCGAGGGTGGTCCCGTTCGGGGGCGTTCTTTCTTGCCGAAGGTGGTTCGGTCATCTTACCGAGGGTGATGATGGGCCGTTTTCCCGAGGTTGGTACTATCGTCTCCAGGGATGATGAAGAATTACCAAGGTCTGATGTAAGAGGGGCCAGACACCCTCATTTCTGAAGTCGGTGCTTTCCTTTCCGAGGGCGGTGCTTTACCCGAGCCTGCAAGTTTGAAGGGTGATAGGCACTTCGGCTATCACATGCCCTCCATGAAAAGTCGAAGTGGAGACTTTGGCTCAAGTCTCCCGGAGGACATTTTGCCGGACTTAGAGAGGGACACTGCTCAAGGAGGCGTTTCGTCATCCGAAGGTGTTCCTTCCTGGTTGAGGTGTCATCACCCAGTCCTTTGGTGATCTAGGGGCACGTACTCCCTTTATTTTTACTTTTTCTGCTGCAGGTTAGTGAGCCGTCACATCTCATAATCAGGCATGTCAATTACGGATAAGCGTGCCTGGGTTTTCACGGTGTCAGAAAGCGTGTCCTAGTTTCTCGCATTGGATGGCACGTGGCGCACGATGGTTGGGGGTAGTTATGTTGGTTACATCAGCCGCGTCTTTTTGCGTTCGAGGGGCAATTATGGCAACGGTTCGCCTTCGTAGGGTAGTGATGGCGACGATTCGGCTACCCCTGTTCGGCCTATATAAACCTTTCCTTCCCTCATTTGCTCTCTTCCATTCTTCTTTTGCTCTCATCTGTTTCTGAGCTTTTTCTTCTCCTCCTCCTCTTTTCACGGCGGTGCAAGCGGCGGAACGATCTCCGGCGACCATCTACGACGGCATCCTCTAACTTATACTTCGGCAAACATTTTGGTGGGTGTATTTTTCAGAGGTCCTTCGGTTGTTTCAGTTTCCATTTTTTCTAGTCCTCGAAACTTCTTCTTGTCTTCCCGAAGTCCCTCGATTCTTCTTTCCGAACTCACTTTCCTTTTGCCTAATATGTCTTCTCCTGTTCTTCTTATCTCTGTTCAAGCCATTCCCGACAGCTGGCAAGCTCTCATGTCTCACCCTTGTTGCTCCACTTCGGAGAAGTTAGAGAAGTGGACGACCAAGTTTTTTCTTCCCTCTTTTGCCCCCACTAGACTACCTCATCCCGGTCATTTTAGCTTTATGAACGCTAAGGACGAGGTTACCGTCTTTCGTGCCCAACTGAATGCCAGACTTCGGTACCCTCCACCAAAGATGATTTGTGAATTTTGCCAATTCCATGGCATAGCCATGAATCAGCTTTCACCCAACTCTTACTGTTATTTTAACGTCTTTCTCTGCATGTGTGGGGTTTTCAAGGTAGAACCCCCACTTCATCCTTTTCATGCAATATTATAAGCTCTATACGGTCTCGAAAGGTGGCTTCTATTTCATGCTACCTCGGGGATCGGGGAGCAAAAAATATATGTTCACCTTCAACACTACGGACAGTTGGCGAAGGTGGCAAAGGAAGTCCTTCTTCCTGAAGTTGGCGGAGGCATGGTCGGGCATGCCGACTAGGTGGGCACGGGGAAAGCTGGAGACGGACATCGTTGACCCCAAAAAGTTGCTGACCCCTGAGTTGGCGGCGAGATTTGAGGACTTCGACAGCCGTATCCTGGCTGTCGCTGACTGGGATGCCGAGGTTCCACCTCGCTCCTTGTATCCCTTCCCCATTAGATGGGACCTCATGACCGAAGAGGTCCTTCGGGAGCTGGGGGTGATTAATGAGCATAAGACGGACCTCGGCATGCCAGCTCCTGAAACCGATGGGAATAAGTCTTGGCTGGTGATGCTCCTTCGGTAGGAGCTCTCTTTCGAAGCCCTTTTTGAAAGTAAGTTTTTTCCATTTCTTAGTATAAGTATCCTTTTGGACTTACACTGATATTTTTTGACGTTTTCAGAGATGGGCGATCAATCGGCCACGTTCTACAAATCCCTTTTCCTTGGTCAAGCCGAGAAGGGGGAGCAAACGAAGAAGGGGGCCCCGAAGCGGCGCAAAACATCTGCGGCCGACCAGTCTTCGGCGAAGAAGGCGAAGAAGGACCCCCTTCCCCCGCCTCCCAAGGATGTCACTGAGGCCAATGAGCTGCCCGAGGTCCAAGCAGTTCCTTCACTGGAGCTTGCCAGGTTCACCGATGACTGCCAGCAGATGGCCCCTCAGATGGCGAGGGGGTTTCTCTCTCAGGCTTCCTTCAAAGCCATCGCCAAGGAATGCGTGGATGAGGAAGTTCTTGCCGCTAAAATATCTGAGCATGCTGCCTAGGTATCCTTCAGGCCCTTTATGAATTTTTCCTCCCAACTTTTTCTAAGTGTTTCACTTTCCTTGTGTAATTTTCACTAACTGTTTTCCTCCTTTTTTTGCAGCTCCTGGGGTATAGTGGATACTTCCGAGCTTGGGCAGTGAAACAGTCTTCGGTCTGAGCCTGGGCCAAAGATCGCCGAGAGAAGGCCAAGGTCTTCTACGCCAACTCGGTCGTCAAGAACGCTGAGTTGAGCCGAATAGCCAAGGAGGAGGTCGCCAAGTTTCAGGAGGAATTCCTGAAGGGCCAAGAAGAGCTTCTGAAGGATTTTTCCTAGAAGATGTCAGACCTCGGTGCGAAGGTTGTCAACCTGACTTTGGCGAATGAGGCTTATCAAAAGGAGAAAGAGGAAGACTCTACTCTCTTGGCGAAAGCCCTCACTAACAACACCGCCCTTCAAGCCGAGGTTGAGGCTTTGAAGAAGGAAACTAAGAAGAAGAAGAAGAAGATGAAAAAGTTGGAGAAGGAGGTGGCTGATCTCGAAAATGAGGTGGAAGAGCTGGGGATTCAACTGGATCAGGCCAACCAGGCAACCAAGGTTGGCTTCCAAGATCGTTTCTGCCTAGCCCGACACCAAGTCTTGGCCAAGCATCCAAACCCCGACCTCTCCTTCCTGGCTACCCTGAATATTTCCGAGGGACCTCGCTGGACCTGGTCGAAAATCGAGTTCCTGAACCTCCCTTTTGCCCTTCCTTCGGCACCGATGGCAGTGGCTAAGGACAAAGGGGAAGGAGCATCTCACGATGCCGGGGTGTTCGGCACCTCCTAAGTGCTTGTCTTAGGCCAAGGAAAACAAAGAAATTAAAGAGGACTGATGAAAAAAACTAGTGGAACTAGTACAGTGGTCTATGTGTAAAGCTGGAAACTTTCAGGACTTAATTGCACATAGAAACTAGACTATGAAAAAAAAACAGACAAAAAACAGAGAAAGGGGATCAAATTGTACACTTAAATGAGTGATGCAATTAAAACTACAAACCTTAAGATGGTGATTTCGGCCATGCAAGTTTTTATGAGGACTAGTGCAAGACTAGGCCTAAATTGGTGGACAACAATGATTGCTAGTCAAGTCTTGTCTTCCACTAAAGTATAAAGTATTATTATTCTAGTTTGTTAACTAGAACTAATTCTAGTTATATGGCCGGTTATACATGGGGATTTTTTGGTACTTTGGTACTTGTGTTTGTTATGTGCATGGCATTATAGGCCATGAAGTGACTTAAAGGTCAAGTTAGACATATGTTTTAGTGGCGGCCTTGTGATCATGTGAAGTTAAGGGCTACATTGTTTCATGCAAAGAAATGGAAGACAAAAGTTAGCATATTTGCTAACTAATTCACATGTGTCTTTCATCCGAAACTAAGTCAAGGCCATTTGTTCATTTTGGGTTACCTTGCTCTTGTTTTGGCCGAGAGCTCTTCCATGAGAGTTCATCCACACTTTGGTCTTGAATTCAAGAAATCTTGAGGGCATTTGAAGGATTCAAGCTTGGAAGCAAGTTTCAGCACAAGGCAACTTGGAATCAAGCTTTGGTTCTTGGGAATTCAAGGAAGGCCGAGCCAATTGATGCTAGGGTTTGAGGTATTTCTTCATATTCCTTGATTCAATGGTAGTTCTTCCATGAACAAGGAGCTTAAGTGTTCAATTGAAGTTGTACTAAGCTAATTGAGCAAGCTTTGTGTTGGTTTGAAAGTTTGTTGTTGGCCGAAAATGATGGGTGACTTAGCTTGATGTTCTTCTTTGTTTCCATGGAAATTAATCCATGATTAAGGTGTATTAATGCCTATTTGATCTTATGCTAGGCAAGTTTGAGTGAGGAACATCAAGGTGAGCAAGTGGGTGTTTGGCCGAAAAGTTCAAATTGAGGTAATTCCTTGTTCTTCATTTGATTACATGGTAATTGTGCCATGATCAAAGTTTAATGGTGATTAGGTGATTATATGTTGGATTAGATGGGTGAAGAACATTAATGTTTGGAAATGGGCATTATGGCCGAGGGCTTGAATTAGTGTTATTTGGTGTTCTTCACTTGGTTACATGGTAATGGTGCCATGAGTAAGGTTTATTGATGGTTAGATGATTATGTGATGGGCTAAATTGATGAAGAACACCAATGTATTGAAATTGAGCATCTTGGCCGAGAGCTTGAACTTATGTAGCATAGTGTTCTTCTTGAAGTACATGGTATTTAGTCCATGAGTAAGTGTGATTGATGCCTATTTGTTGTTGGTAGGCATTTGTGATTGAAGAACACTTGGGCATTGGAAGTTTGGCTTGTGACCGAAAGCATTTGAGGTAGGGTTCACTAACACTTGATATTTCTTGGTGAATTACCATGGTTCAAGTGTTTAGAGTGGCTAAGTGATGGTTAAAAATTTTCCAAATGACCTTAGTTGCTTGATGGGCTATTGAGAATACATTCGGTCTATTTGTTGATTAGCTAATTGACTAATGTACATGTACTAGAAATGCTAGTAAATGTGCCATATTTGCTTAGCATTTTGGAGCTCTAAGTGGAAGTGGTGTGTTGGAAGGTGTTTTGTGTGCAAAGTGCACATGGGTACATGTATGGTATATTTGGCCGAGAGCCTATTGTGGTGTGTGTGTGTGTGTATTGTGTGCTTTGGTGCTTTTCTTGTGCTTGCTAACCAAGTTTATGATATTGTGGGTTATATGCCATGGTTAATTATCATGTATATGTATATGCTTGGTTTCCTTTGTTTTTGTGTTTGTTTTGCAAGTTAAGCTAGGTTAATGGGAGGTTAAGCTTTGAGTGAATACTCAGCTTAACTAAATAGACTCTTTATTGAGTTGTATTACTGAAAGTGCATCCTACTAAGTTTTACTCACTGCCCATCCTATTTATTTTCAGGAAAAGACATTCGGCCTGAGTAGTACTAGATTGGTCTGTGCTTGTGTCTTGTATTAGCTTGCTTATTTCCCAAGTTATGTGCCAATGTGTGCTTGGCCTATTGAAATTAGTTCATTACAAGTCTTACATCTTGTTGGCCGAGACTTATGGATTAAGTTTGCAGGCTGTAGTGTGTGGGGGACCTGTCTAGGAAGGCATTATGGATAGTTGGACTTTGGCTCTGATCATAGTGTTTGCATTTATGACAATGAATCAGGCAATTGGGTTGGTGTTGCAGTGTGTACTTCTGTATGGGATTCTCAAGGTTCTGTTTGACCATTAGTAGTTATGGTCTTGGTTTGTATATACATAAAGTTGGCCTGGATAGCTTTCGGGCTCATGGCATGTAGCCATGTTGGACACTAGGTAGACTACCCCTTTTGTGTATGTATATATGTGTAGTCTTAAATACCTAGCTTTGGTAGGTTTTGTTGAACTTATGAGCCAAGTTATGTGTATGCATTAAGGATGGTTTTGTGCTTGTACATGTATGTGAATGTTATGGGCGAAGGGTTGGCACCTTTTATGTGTGATTATGGACTTATGCTTGAGCATGTTTATGTGAACCTCCATGTATACTTATGTTGGCCGAGAAGAACTCATGCATATTAACTTGTGGTTTCAAAGTCAAAACCAATAATGTGGCTTCTTGGTTGTCATATAGATAGCACACTTGAATGCACACCTTATGCACTTAACATCTCATTAAGTGTTGACTTGCTTGTTATGCAAGTTATCATTTAAAGTCTTGCTTGTTGTGCAAGTTAGTGGTATTGGGCCTTGCCTCTGCTGCAAGCAATTGTTGGACTTGTTTTAAAGCCACCTCCCAAGCCTCTCAACTTAAGAAAATAAGACTTAATGTTGCCATTGCTTGCTTGGTCGAATTAGAAAGAGTTAGATTTTGGGTTGGGCTTGTGAGTTACACTAGAAACTTATAGGCCAGGGCCTGAGTGAGGTGTGACACGGGGTCCCTTAGATGCCTTAGGGCTTTACTTTTCCTTTTTCTTCTTTTTCGTAGTCTTTTTCTTGTAACTTGCTCCTTGTAATAAGGCCTTCTTAATAATACTTTCTCTTTCAAAATTTGGCTAAGTCCCCAATAACTTTGTCTCCAAAGGTTGTCTTGACCACTTTCGGTCTGGGGCCCTCAGTAAAATACTAACTTTGAGAGAATGCTAACTTTGGCGAATTCCTTAAGTCAGTAATTGACTTACTTTCAACAGAAGTGTTCGGTGAATGCATTTTTTGGGGAAGATGACTCAATAAACTTTGGAGGAAAGACGCCATTTGCAGAAGTACTTATCTGCATCTTGTTCGGTAGGATTCCTTCGGTGGATTATTCTTCCCGAAAATTTTCTATACTTAGAAAAATTTCTAACTGTACAATTTTCAGACAAGTTTTTACGCGTTGAATTTCTTCAGGGCATCTGAGTGCCAAGTGTTTTTCAGTTCTCCACCTTCGAGATCGCTGAGCTTGTGGACTCCTTTCCGAACTTCGTCTAGGACCAGATAAGGTCCCTCCCAGTTAGCCCGAAGTACTCCATGAGACGGTCTTCGGGATTCAAACTCAGCCTTTCGGAGAATGAGGTCTCCCTTGCCGATTTCTTTTTTTTTGACGCGCAAGTTCGCGGCCATAGCCACTCTTTGCTGGAAGGCTTTTTTCTTGAGCTCGGCCACTTCTCTATGTTTGTCAATTAGGTCGAGTTTAGTTCTCAACCCGAGGTCATTCCCTTCTTTGTTGAATACTTGTACCCTGATCGATGGCTAGACTACCTCGATAGGGATAATGCCCTCTGCACCGAAGACAAGTGAAAAAGGCGTCTCACGTGTGGCTCTTCAGGGTGTTGTCCGGTAACTCCACAGCACACTAGGAAGTTCCTCTGGGCATTTTCCCTTTGCCTCCCCCAATCTCTTTTTCAGGCCATCTTTTATGGTTCCGTTGGATACCTCTACCTACCCGTTGCTCTGTGGATGGGCTACCGGGGCGAAGTGTAGCTTAATGCCGATGTCAACCACGAATTCTTGGAACCCCCTGTCCGTAAACTGGGTGCCATTGTCGGCCGCTATTACCCTTGGTATACCAAATCGGCATATGATGTTCTTCCAAACAAATTTTTGTATGTCTTTTGCCGAAATTGTTGACAGGGGCTCTGCCTCGACCCACTTAGTGAAGTAATCTACTTCAATTACGTAGAACTTCACACCTCCAGGTGCAGTTGG
Organism: Aquilaria sinensis; assembly: GCA_005392925.1. NCBI lineage: Eukaryota > Viridiplantae > Streptophyta > Magnoliopsida > Malvales > Thymelaeaceae > Aquilaria > Aquilaria sinensis. The sequence goes on from SMDT01000248.1 coordinate 110,059, forward strand.
GAGCGGCCCGATGAGGTCAACGCCCCATATTGCAAATGGGCAGGGATAACTGGCCAAGGTTATCAACTCTGAGGGTAACCTTTGGACGTTGGCGTGTCTCTGGCACTTGTCACATTTTCGGACAAATTGCCTTGCATCCTGATAGCCAAAGGGCTATCGCCTCTATCTGGCCGAACTCCCTGCCAAAAGAACGGCCAGGAAACCTGACGCTGCCCGGGAAAAGGTAGGATTACACACCTCGGGAGCAAAGCCGAAGAACTTGAGCTCGGCACGCCAGGAAACTTGAGGATACTACCAACCCCCCCGAGGTATTAAGCAGATCGCCTTTCGAAAAGAGGCACCAGCTATAGCGGACCGAACACGATCTCCCCGAAGGCGAAACTCCTGAGTATGGGAACCCCCGAACTACGAGCATGTTTCCCGAAGAGGCATCGTCCGTACCTGAAGATGACCTCGCCCAGAGACCTCGGGAGTACGGCAGGAACATTTAAGGAGCCTCTAACATGTCGCCCACTAATGCTACAGACCGCCCCAAACGGCGGTCTGACACGCTGACGCCCTTCAGGTCATGTCACTGCCTGTCTCGGTTCAGGGCTCAAGGAGACTGCCACCGGCTACTTGTCCCCTACGTCCAGAAATTCAGAGAACATCCGACTGACACGTGTCACGATCTGAACGGGCTGGACATTCCTATAAATACCAGGAAACAAGCCTTGGCAAACGCATTCCATTCTACTTTTTTTGACAAATAATCCGACTCTCCCTCTCTGAGAAAACACTACCAGGCGAGTCCACTAAGCCTCTTAGTGCTATTTCCTCTGCCTTCTTTCAGCATCACTGACTTGGGCGTCGGAGGCTCCTCCCCGGAACAACACCCCGGGGACCTCCTGACCCACTTTTCCTGAGCTTTTCAGGCGCACTCCCGTCGTCGATCTGGCCTCCAGGCGTTCTTCCTCGCAGGAAGTCTCTCCACCATTCAACATGACCCTCAACGATGAAGCCACCGGGCATCATTTGGCGCCGTCTGTGGGAACCCGCTCTGAGATCGCCGTCGTTGAAACTCGGCGTTCTAAGGACAAGGGACTCCCGAGGTCCCCGTCCGCGCCTGAGAACCAACCGGCTGCTGAGCAAACACCCCCAGGGACTTCTGCGCCCGAGGAAGACCGACCCCTAGTAATCACTATGAGCTTTCTACAGGACTTTCAACGTTCTGTTATAGCTGAAATGACGCAACAGATGAACCAAAGGTGGCCGCAACAGGCTCAGGCCCAAAAACCTCCCTCGCCAGCACGCCCTCGGGAGAGAAGCCCCAAGTCGGCCCACCGCAGTTCGGGAAGCGGAGACCCGCGCGAAGAATCTTCTACTGAAGACATACCCCTCGGAAAACGGCCTTTGGGACTAGCGGGATCCAAGCGACCGAAAGTCTCACAGCGAAGGAGTTCGTCGCCTGAGGCAAGGTCTCAGTCTCCTCACCGCCGAACTCGCTCCCCGAAAAGGCCCCGGCGATCTCCCTTCCCAGAAGAAGGGCCCAACGCCACGATCCTCATGGAGAGGATACTAGCACGGCTAGACAGGGTGGAAAAACAAGTGGCCAGAAAACCTGTCTGGGCCAGATTGACGGGGACCTTCTGTGAAGATGACTCCCCATTCACTCAGGCCGTCGTTGAGGCAGCCATGCCAGGTGACTTCAGAGTACCTCGGCTGGAGATTTATGATGGCCGAACGGATCCACAGGCCCATCTGACCAAGTACCGGCGCAGCATGATAATGCACGGCGCCGACGACGCCACTATGTGCAAGTGCTTCGAAGTCACCCTCACAGGGCCAGCAACTGCATGGTATAACTCATTGCCTCCAGGAACCATTACTGAATTCCAGGAGTTGTCTACGGCATTCACACAGCAATTCATTGGAAGCCGGCCAACGGCGAAGATGCCTGTTCAGATGTTCGACATAGAGCAGAGAAACGGAGAAACCATCCGAGACTATGTCGAAAGGTTCAACAGGGAAGCTCTGAGCGTCCCGGACTTCCGGCCAGAAATACGCATTCTCGCCATGACACGGGGCCTTCGGCGAGACTCACAGCTGTTTTACGAGTTCTCAAAGGACCCCCCGGACACCCTCGGAGAATTCTACCGAAGGGCCGAACAGCACATGACAGCCGAAGAGCTGAGAATGGCTGTCCCGAAGTCCGATTATCCCCACGCCGAAGGGCCCGACCGACAAGCACGGCACCAGACTGAACAAGCAGGTCGACCCCGGAGGATGCGGGGAAGGAAACCCCCAACCTTCACACCCCTCAACACCACGCGGACTAACATCCTCATGACATTGGAAAGGCAAGGGACGCAGATTCGGCGACCGAGGGCCATGACCGCCGATAACAAGAAAAACATCAAGAAGTTCTGCCAGTTTCACCGCGACCACGGCCACGACACCGAAGATTGCTTCCAGTTGAGGAAGTACATTGAGTCGCTAATCAAACAAGGCCAACTTCGGAAATATCTGCGGATGCCTTCTCCGAAAAGGAAAAAAGACGAGGAAGAAAGGGCCGAAGATGAGGAGTATGACTCCGATAGACGAAGAAACCGAAGTCCGAAAAGGCGCCCCCCACCTCCGGCAGGGGTAATACAAACAATCACCACAGGGCTCCCATCCTCGGAAAGAAAGCGGAAGGTCAGAGAGATCGCGGTCATGGAATATCAGAATCCAGCAAAGAAACTGGCCCGCAAGGATGGATCCACCGTCATCTTTCCCCATGACGATCCGCTGCTGATCATGGCGAGGATAGGGAACTGGGACGTCAAAAGAGTGCTGCTTGATGATGGATCAAACGCTGACGTCCTATTTTCTCATTTACTGCCGAACTTAGGCATCCACGGCAGCAAGCTCAAACCTATCACCTCGCCCACTTTCGGGGTTGGACCCTCCGAGCTGCCCGTCCTCGGAATGATCGATCTCCCCCTGATGTTGAAAGGAACTTCAACAGATGGAGCAGCTGACTTATATGCCTCCACAATGACAAGGTTCATCATCATGGATGTTCCTTCTGCCTACAACGTCATCCTCGGAAGGCAAACACAGGGAAACTTGCATATCCGCCCTGATGTGAAATACTTGACTGTCACATTCGCCACCAAGGATGGAGATGCAGAGATCTTCATAGATCAAGCCGAAGTAAGGAAGGTGTTAGGCACCTCCTATGTGCTTGGCTTAGGCCAAGAAGAACCAAGGAAAATGAGAGAAAACGGAAAGGGAAGAAAGAAGAGCCATGGAGACTGGCACAATGACGTATGTGCAAAACTGGAAACTATCAGGACTTAGTTGCACATGGAAAACGTACTATGAGAAAGCTGACAGAAAACTGAGAAAGGGGACCAAACTGTGCACTAAGTTAAGTGGTATAAGTGAAACCACAAGTTTAAAGGTGGCATTGTTGGCCATGCAAATTTCTATAATGGCTAGTGCAAGACTAGACCATTTATGGGAGACAACAATGATTACTAGTCAAAATCTTGTCTACCACTAGTGTACTATTCACTAGTTACTAGTTAAACTAACTAGTCTTTATGTTAGTTACAAGGCCGGTCATGCATGGGTGCTTATGACGCCTTGGTACTTGTGTTGTTTATTTGCTTGGCACTTTGAGCCATGTGTGGACTTAAGTGTCCATTTAAATACAAAATTGAGTGGCGGCCTTGTACACAAGTGAACTTAAGGGCTATATTGCGCCATGCAAAGAAATGGAAGTGAAATTGGCATTTTGGCTAACTAAAGCCAATGACTTTCGGCCGAAACTAGCCTAAGTCCATTTGCTTCATTTCGGGCTTCCTTGCCTTTGCTAAACCGAGAGCATTCTTGAGAGAGCTCCTTCACAATCTTGTCTTGATTTCAAGAACCTTGAAGCCATTTGAAGAATTCAAGCTAGGAAGGCTTGTCTCGGCATAAGCTCACTTGGAATCAAGCTTTGTTTATGAAGAAATGGTGAAGGGCCGAACCATTTGAGCTAGGGTTCTTGAGGTAACCTTGGTATTTCCTTGAATCCATGGTATTTGTTTGCATGAACAAGGATTTTGAATGCTCATACGTTGCTAAGCTTGGAGATTAAAGCAATTGAATTATTTGGTGGAAAACCTAGTTATGGCCGAATATGATGAACATGTGTTCTTGGTGTTCTTCTTGGAATTCATGGAAATTAATCCATGTGTGATGCTTGTTGATGATCATTTAACCTTGTGATAGGTTGTTTGGACGAAGAACACCAAGATTGCGCAAATTAGTGCTTTGGCCGAAAGTATATTTTGAGGTAACCCATGTTCAACCTTTGTTTACATGGCATTAACACCATGAACCATGCTTAATGATGCATTGGTAGATGTGTGTGGCATTGGATTGAATGAAGAACATGTATATGTGAAATGGGCACTATGGCCGAAAGGGTGGAAATGGTGTTTACATGTATTTTGCTTAGTTACATGGTAATTGTGCCATGAGTAAGCTTATTAGTTGTTTGACTACTCATTTGGTGTAATGGAATGTTGAGTAGTACCATGAGATAAAAATGTGTGCTTTGGCCGAAAGCTTGAATTGGAGTGAAATGGTATATTTCACTTGGTTACTTGGCATTAATGCCATGGTTGTTGTTTATTGGAGATTATAATGGCTCATGGTATGTGAGATTAATGGGCAGCTTATGTTTAAGTATTTTGGCTTATATGGCCGAGAGCTTCAAAGTGTTGGGTGATAGTGTCTTTCATTGAAATCATGGTATTTGATCCATGGGTTATGTTGTTAATGATTATGCCTTATTATGGTAGGCATTGAGGTTGAAAGGCACTTGGACACTTGAAGTTTTATTGGAGACCGAGAGCTTGAGGTAGGGTTCACTACACTTGAGTTCGCTTGGTAATATATGCCATGGTTCAAGTGTTAAGGTGGCTAAGTGATGGTTAAAATTTGCCATGTGATCTTAGTTACTTGATGGGCTTATTGGTTATATTTGGTTGCAATGTTGATTAGCTAATTGACTATGGTACATGTACTAAAAATGCAAGTGAATGTGGCCTATTTGCTTGGCATTTTGGGAGCTCCATATGGAATGTTATTGGTAAGATTATGTGCAAGGATTGCACACGGGTACATGTATGGCTTATATGGCCGAGAGCAACAATGTGAAGTGTGTGTGAGTACTTGTGTGCTTTGGTGATTTCTTGTGCATGCTACCCCCATTATTGTTATTTTGTATGGTTATACTTGCTTTTCTTGTCTTGGTGTTTGTTTTGCAGGTTGAGCTAAGCTAATTGGAGGTTAAGCCTTGAGTGTTCACTCGGCTTAACTAAATAAACTCTTTAAGAGTTGGGTATAATGAAGTGAATCCTACTGAGTTAAACTCACTGCCCATTCTCCATTTTTTTTAGGCAAGGATATTCAGCCTGAGTAGTGTTAAGCTGCCTTGTGTGTGCACTTAGTGTTTTTTTGCTTTGTTGCTAAGGTATGTGCCAATGTGTGCTTGGCTTGACACTTTAGAATTATTTGCAAGTCTTATTGTGAGTTGGCCGAGACTTATGGTTTAAGCTTGCAGGCTGTAGAGTGGGAACTGTCTAGGGGAGCATGGATACCTGGACTTTAGCTCTGGTTTTGCTTTTCACCTTTATGACCATGAACATGGCCACGGGCTTGGTGTTGCAGTGTGTGCTTTTGTATGGGATCCTTAAGGTGATGTTTGAGCATTAGGAGTTTGGTCTCGGTCTGTATATAACTTGGCATGAACAACTTATGGGTGCTTGGCATTATTAGCCATGTTATTTGCTAGGTAGACTACACTTTTGGTTGTGTATATTTGTAGTCTCGGATACCTAGATGGTGTTATTTTGAGAACCTTTTATGCCAAGTTATGTATGAGAGTATGGATGGTTATGTGTATGGATATGTGTTATGAGTGTTATGGGCCAAGGTTTGGCGCTATTATATGATATGGATGGCATGATCTTGCAAGTTGTATGGTGCACCATTGTATGTATGTTGATGGCCGAGAGCTACATGCATTGTTCCTTGTGGTTTTCCAAACTTAAACCAACATTGTGGGCTTCTTGGTTGCCATATAGGTAGCACACTTGATTGCACACCAAGTATGCACTGGAAGTTGCATTATTTGTTGCCTTGCTTGTCATGCAAGAAAGTGGTTTGGGCCTTACTTACGCTGCAAGTAATTACTAGTTTGGTTTGAAAGCCACCTGGGCCACCTCCCAGGCCTATTACCTTAAGAAAATAAGACTTAAAGATAGTCCATGTGGTATGGCCGAGGGCTAGTTACCCAGTTTTTAGTTTGGGCTTGTGAGTAAGGTTGGGGACTTACAGGCCAGGGCCTGTGTGAGGTGTGACAGGCTTTGTTTGGTATCAGAGGCTGCTTGTTTAGTACAATCAGAGCTAAGCCTAGACAGTGTTCCCTTTAGGGCTAACTCAAATAAGACTTGTGTTATTTTGGATATTTGTGAATAACTGCAATTGAAAGTGCAGGATGAGAACTAGAGGCAGGGACAAGGGTTCCCTGAGACAGGAAGAAGAAACTGCAGCCCATCATGTAGAGGGATTGGCGGAAAATGTGCTTGAGACCCAGGTAGGAGAAATGGGTCATAATGGGGCTGAAGACCCCACTGCTAGGTACCAAATACCTGGGCCAAGTAGAGATAGACAAGAAAGGATGGAAGTGATGATGGAGTCATTACATGCCACAGTGGCTCAACTAGTGCTGGGAATGCAATCCTTGGCTAGAGGCCAAGCCCAGAATCAGGGAGAAGTGGAGCCAGTGGAGGCAGAAGGGAGTGGGAGAAGGAGAAGGAGGCCTGGCAAAGAGCCAGAGAGTTATGATCAGTCCAGCCGAGCTGGAGGTAATCAAGAGGAAGAAGAGGCGGATGAGGAGAGGAGACATCCAAGAGCCAGGAGGATGAGGTCAGAGGTGAGGCAGGAGCCTAGAATTGAGGAGGAAGAGGAGGGTGACAGCCCAGATATTGAGGAAAGGGATGCATATATATACTCCAGAGGGACTGAACCCTCTGTTGAGGAGACCACACTCAGGAGCAGGTCAAGCAGGTCATCCAGAGGTAAATCTAGTAGCAAAGAAGAGAGGAAGAGAAAGCATAGCAGTGGAGGACTAAAGGACGGCCAATTGGAGGGGTTTCTGGCACTGAAACCTCCAGTTTTCAGAGGGGGTTGTGACTCAGAGGAGGCCGAGTTCTGGTTATACCAGTTAGAAATGATATTGGAGAGAATGGAGGTTACTTCCACCCAGAGAGTATTGCTAGCCACTTTTAGGCTAGAGGGGAATGCAAAACTCTGGTGGAGAGCAGTACAGAAGAGTTACCAGGAGAGGAACCTAAGGAGGCATCCAGATAGGAGGAGGTCCATGAGGTGGCCTGATTCTCTCAGAGTGTTTCGGCAGCAGTATGTGAGTGAAGCACAGAGAGATCAGAAACAGGTTGAATTTGATCAACTGGACCAGGGGAACCTCAGTATGCTGGAGTATGAGCAGAGGTTCAACAGCTTGATCAGGTATGCCCCTCAGTATGACGGACAGGAAGAGCTAAGGACCAAAAGGTTCATCAGGGGTCTAAGACCTGAGCTGAGACAAATTCTCAGAGCCATTGGAGCCAGAGACTATTATACAGTGGTGCAGAGTGCACTGGCTCTGGAGCAGGAGTCTTAGGAGCAATTGAGGAGTGGGCCAGGTAGTAGTAGTGGAACAAAGAAGGGCCAGATGTCAAAAAGGCCGAGAGAGGAGAGGGAAGCAGGAGGAAGCAGAAAGGAGAACAGAATGGATAGAGGACCACAGTCACAACCATATGGTCCTCAGTGTAACACTTATGGGAAGTTTCATGGCAATAAGCCATGCTTTAAGGCTTCCACAGGGTGTCATGGATGTGGTGCCCCAGACCACTGGGTGAGGGATTGCCCAAAAAGGGGTGAAGGCAGTAAGAAATTGCTGGGAACTTTTAATCCCAGAGGACCTAGGGGACAGTTCCCTATGCCCCAACTAAGGACTCAGGGGCCAGCCCAAGGTGGGAGGCCAGCAACCAGAGCTCCTTAGGAGCAAAGAAGGCCTGGTACATTTCCAGGGAGGGTGTTTAAGCTGGAAGCTGCCAGGAGAGGACAGGAACCACCTGAGACCGAGGAAGCTAAAAGGGAGACTAGTCAGCAAAGGACTAGAAGGAAGGCTTTGAAAGGTAAACTTTATCTCAATGGTCAATTAGTATCTGTTTTATTTGATACTGGGGCTTCCTTATCCATAATAGCTACCAGCTTGGTGACAGCCATGAATTTAGAGGTAAAGTATATGGACAACATGTACTTGGTAAGAACAGCTGGCAATGAAATTTTGTTTGCCTACTACATGGTAGAAAACTGTGAAATACAGATAGGCAAGCTGAAACTGAGGACAAACCTCATAGTATTGGAGACACATGGCTATGATGTGATTTTGGGTATGAATTGGTTAGAAGAGAATCGAGTCATTATTGATTGTCAGGCCAGACAATTATTATTGCCTGGTGGGACAGTATATGATTTGAGTAAGCCCTTAGAGTTGGCTATGGACTGCCACATAAAAGTGCTGGAGATAACAACTCCAGAAAGTGAGCAGGATTGCCTGGTACTGAATGACCAGGAAATATCTGATGAACTTAGGAAAATACCTGTGGTTCAGGATTTCCCAAGGGTCTTTCCTACAGACTTGCCTGGTTTGCCACCCTTAAGGGAGGTGGAGTTTGAAATTAAGCTGGTACCAGGAGCAGCACCAGTATCTACTGCTCCTTATAGAATGGCAGTGCCTGAGATGGTAGAACTCAGGAAACAGTTGGATGAACTACTGGAAAAAGGGTTCATTAGACCCAGTGTGTCTCCCTTGGGGAGCACCTGTGTTATTTGTGAAAAAGAAGGATGGAACCCTTAGACTCTGTATAGATTACAGAAAGCTGAATGCATTGACCATAAAGAATAAATATCCTCTCCCAAGGATAGAGGATTTGTTCGATCAATTAAAAGGAGCAAGAGTGTTCTCCAAAATTGATCTAAGGTCTGGATATTTCCAGCTAAGGGTAAAGGAGGAGGACATACCTAAGACTGCTTTCAGGACTAGGTATGGTCATTTTGAATATACAGTGATGCCATTTGGGCTCACTAATGCACCTGCATTCTTTATGGACTTGATGCAGAGGGTGTTCAGGGCACACCTGGACCACTTTGTGGTGGTGTTCATTGATGATATCTTGGTATATTCCAAGGATGAGGAAACTCATAAAGAACATCTTAAAGTAGTGCTTGGATTGCTCCAAGAACATCAGCTTTATGGAAAGCTGAGTAAATGTAAATTTTGGACAAAGGAAATTGGATTTCTGGGTCATATAATAAGTGATCAAGGATTGGCTGTAGATCCTGAAAAGGTAAGATCAATCCTTGATTGGAAGCAGCCCCAGTGTGTAAGGGAAGTCAGAAGCTTCCTGGGGTTAGCTGGCTACTACAGAAGATTTGTGCCAAAGTTTTCTGTTTTAGCAGCTCCTATGACTCAGTTAACCAGAAAGAACCAGAAATTTGTCTGGGAGCCCAAATGTGAGGAAAGCTTTCAAGAACTAAAAAGGAGGCTGACTACAGCTCCTGTACTAGTCCTGCCTGATCCTGAAAAGGAATATGAGGTGTTTACAGATGCCTCTCATGTAGGACTAGGTTGTGTTTTGATGCAAGAAAAGCAAGCCATTGCTTTCGGGTCCAGACAGTTGAGACCACATGAGAACAAATATCCAGTGCATGACCTGGAACTAGCAGCAGTAGTCTTTGCTCTGAAGCAGTGGAGACACTATTTGCTTGGTAATAAATTCTAAGTGTATACAGACCACAAAAGTCTCAGGTATTTATTCACTCAGAAGGACTTGAATATGAGACAAAGAAGGTGGCTGGAATACATAAAAGATTTTGACTGTGTAATTGAATACACAGCTGGGAAGGCCAATGTGGTGGCAGATGCCTTAAGTAGAAACTATACTGGGATACTCAAACGAGGTAAGACTGAGCATAAGGCCGAAAACCTGAGTGTTACTCAGCTAGCAAACCAATGGTTAGCTGAAGAAAGTGAGCAGCTAAAAGTACTCACTATTATACGAGAATGGAAAGAGCTTATTAAGGAAGCTCAAGCTGGTGATGAAGAGCTAGAGTTGATTTCTGGCAAAAGTAAGGGAGAACTATTCCAGGGTTTTTCCTTCAAGCAGGGAATGTTATATTCCCACAATAGGTTGTATGTGCCTGAAAAGGACAACCTAAGAGTTCAAATACTGGAGGAGGCTCATTCTAGTAAGCTGGGTATGCACCCAGGAGCCACAAAAATGTATCATGCACTCAGAGTACATTTTTGGTGGCCATATTTGAGGAAGGATATAAATACCCTTGTTGCAAGTTGTGAAACCTGCCAACAAGTGAAAGTGGAGCATCAAAAGCCAGGGGGAAAGCTGCAGAGCTTACCCATACCTGAGAGAAAATGGGGATCCATCTCTATGGATTTTGTAGTGGGTATGCCACTAACCAGAAGAAAACATAATGCCATTTGGGTCATTGTTGATAGACTGACCAAGGCAGCCCATTTTCTTCCTATGAATCTTACTGATTCTTTGGATAAGCTGGCACACCTCTATATAAGGGAAGTAGTGAGATTACATGGGATACCAGATGATATAGTGTTAGATAGGGATCCTAGATTTGTCTCTAGGTTCTGGAAATCCCTGCACCTGGCACTGGGTACTAAACTTAAGTTTAGTTCCGCTTACCATCCTCAGACCGACGAACAAACAGAGAGAACTATACAAACTCTGGAGGATATGTTGAGGTGTTGTGTAATTGGCTTCCAGGGTGAGTGGGATGTACATCTCCCACTGGTAGAGTTTTCTTATAATAATGGCTATCATTCAGTGATAGGAATGGCTCCTTATGAGGCCTTATATGGCAAGAGATGTGTTACTCCTCATTGCTGGCATCAGCCAGAAGATAAGTTGGAATTGGGGCCAGACATTATTAAGGAAACCACTGAGAAAATTAAGTTGATCCAGGCTAGGATCAAAACTGCAAATGATAGGCAGCAAGCCTATGCAAACCTGAAAAGGAGAAGGGACCTGGAGTTCCAGGTAGGAGATTGGGTGTAGCTCAAAGTTTCTCCAATGAAGGGAGTAATCAGGTTTGGAAAGAAAGGGAAACTGGCACCAAGGTATGTGGGACCATACCAAATACTAGCCAGAGTGGGGAATGTGGCTTATCAGCTGGACTTGCCTCCAAAACTTGGAAATGTACATAATGTATTTCATGTGAGCTTGCTCAAAAGGTATGTTCCAAGTTACAAGCAAATAGAAACACCTGCAACTGTGATTGTGGCACCTAATCTTACTTATGAAGAAGTGCCAATCCAGTTCTTGGCCAGAGATACCAGGAAGTTGAGGAGTAGGTGGATTTCTATGATTAAGGTGCAGTGGAGCAATCATACTTCCGAAGAGGCAACCTGGGAAGTGGAACAGGAAATTGCCTTCAAGTATCCTCAACTGTACCTTAATTTGGTGAAGAATTTGGAGGACCAAATTCCTTAAGGAGGGAGGAAATTGTTAGGCACCTCCTATGTGCTTGGCTTAGGCCAAGGAGAACCAAGGAAAATGAGAGAAAACAGAACGGGAAGAAAGAAGAGCCATGGAGACTGGCACAATGACATATGTGCAAAACTGGAAACTATCAGGACTTAGTTGCACATGGAAAACGTACTATGAGAAAGCTTAAACGTACTATGAGAAAGCGTATTATGGAGCTACCGAACGACGCCCCGAAGAGCCACAGGGGAGACTCCCTTCTCGCTCGTCTTCAGTACAGAGGCCATTATCCCAATCGAGATAGTCCGACCATCAGTACGGGTGCAAGTATTTGATGAAGGAGGAAACAACCTCGGCTTAAGAACCAAGCTTGACCTCGTCGGCGAACACAGAGAAATAGCGGAACTGAGAAGAAAAGCTTTTCAGCAAAGAGTGGCCGCGGCTATAAACTTACGGGCCAGGCCAAAAGAAATCAAGAAAGGGGACCTCGTTCTCCGAAAGGCTGATTTTCCACCTCAAAGGCCATCCCAATGAGTACTTCGCGCGAACTGGGAAGGACCTTATCTGGTTCTTGCCGAAGTACGAAAGGGCGTGTACAGACTTGGCAACGCCGAAGGCATAGAATTGAAAAATACTTGTCACTCAGACGCCTTGAAAAAATTTTACGCTCAAGGCCCCACGGAAGCATTCTGTCGTACAAAAAATATATTCTAAGTATAGAAAAATTCTCAAGTATACTGAATTGTGCAAGTCAGAATTCCGCAAAGGTACCCGGCACGAAAAGCCCAGAGCAGAATTTTCGAAGTCCCTTGAACAAACGTGTTCGGAACAAAAGGAAAAAGACCCGCAAAAAAGACTTAGATACATTTTTTGCTGGCTTTCCAAAAAAGTCTCTTGAAGCGAACATGCTCGGGACAATGGAAACGCAAAATCATACCAAAGAAGCTTAACCAAGAAAGATCTTCCATTAAAAATAAACTTACAAAGGTAATATGACCGAAGAAGCAGTACAGAAAGATGAAGGAGAAAAAAGGCAAAGCCCTTAGAACACCCTAAGAGTCCTCGGCAACCCGAGAGCCACCAGTTTCTACTCCATTTTTTGGCGCAGTAATTGAAGGAGGCAGCTTTAGGTACTCGATCTTTGACCAAGACCATCGAGGACCCTCGGGAATGTTCAAAGCTTCCAAAAAAGTGAGGTCCAAATCTGGGAACCTCTGAAGGACTTGATGCCGAGCAATACAAAAGCCGTCCTGGAAGGCGACCTTCGACATTTGATCAGATTCATTTTTCTTGATCTCAAGGTCCTTGAGCTCGTCCCTCAGATCCGCAACCTCCTTCTTCAGCGCCTTCAGCTTTTTCTTCTTCTCAGGCTCCTTCTTCAAAGACTCTATCTCGGCTAGCAGCGCGTTTTTCTCAGCCACCAACGACAGAATAAGATTGTCAGATTTTGACTTATCCTGTAGAAGCGCTTCGTTGGCAGCAAGCGTTCCCGCCACCCGCTCGCCGAGCTCAGAAATCTTCTGGGAGGAGTCCCTTAAAAGATATTCCTTTTCCTTTCGGAACTCCTCCCGAAGGGCAGCAACTTCTCTCTCTGCAGCATCTGCCAGCTGCTGGTTCCTGATGGCCAACTCCGAGCACATGGCCTTTGTTTTTTCCAAGGCCTCTAAGGCCGAAGCTCGGAAAGATGACTGCCTGGCCACCCAAACTCGGAGGTAGCCGGCATAACCCAGCAGCTGCAGAAAGGTAGACGAAAGATCAGTAAGAGTAAAAAACACTTAGGAATAATGGGGAAAAGGTGTTAAGCATACCTGAGCAGCATGCTCGGTAACTTTCGCAGCAAGGGTGTCATCACTCGGGTGGGCTGCCGCAATAGCCCTGAAGGAGGCATCAGTGAGCACCCCCTTCGAGATCTCCTTCGCCATTTGAGGACAGTCCTCGGAGAACAAGTTCATATCCTCCGTGAATGTCCAGAAAGGCTCTTTGGGGATTTTCCCTTGCGGGACTGTGGCATCGCGGAGGGATCACCTCCGGACGTGTTCCGCCGCCCAAGATGGGGTAAGTAACTCCGCTGAACGAAAAACGAGAAGCTGGTCAAAACAAAGAAAATTTCGGCAAAGTAAAAAGCATTATTACACTTCATCCGAAAGAAACAAACCTGGCGGTACCTCGGCAACTGTGTCCTCAAAGTCCTGGGGCTCCTCGGTGGAAATATCCTTGCCTTTCCTTTTACGCCGCTCCTCGGCAGAAGGAACCTCTACCGCGGCATCAGGAGGGGCTTGCGAGGCTGTAGGGCTCTGAGGAGGCACTTCGGTAGGGACTTCGGGCGTCGGAATTTTGGCAACCTCGGGCTCCTCACTTACCTCCTCAATAGTTTCCAATTGAGGAGGAAGATTGGTCTTTTTTGCCCTTTTAGCCGAAGGCCCAGCACTAGTGGACTTCCGTCTTCTGGAAACCGCTTTCTTTGTCTGTTCGCCCTTCTCTACCTGGCCAGAGAAAAGGGACTTGTAGAACGCAGCAGTCCCGTTGCCCATCTCTGAAAACCAAAAAAGACACCAGCGTAAGTCCGAGGAAAAAACTACAAGGGAGTTGAAGATAACTTACTTTTGAAAAATGTTTCAAAAGAGATTTCCTCCCGAAGGAGCTGCACCAACCAGGAATCCTCCCCGGCGATGTGATAGCCAAACGCTATCGCCTCGATCTGGCTGAACTCCCTGCCACAAGAATGGCCAGAAGAAGCTGGCGCTACCCGAGAAAAGGTGTGATCATGCACCTCGGGAGATAGCCGAAGAGCTCCGAGCCCAGCACGCCAGGAAAACCCGAGGACACTACTTGCCCCCCAAGGTTGTGAACAGATCGCCTTCGGAAAAGCGGCACCAGACATAGCGAGCCGAACATGATATCCCCGAAGGCGGAACTCCCTGAAACTGGGAACCCCCGAACTGAGGGCTTGTTTCCCGAAGAGGCTCTATCCGTACCAAAGGACGACCTCACCCAGGGACCTCGGGAGTACGGCAGGAGCATTTATGGAAGCATTTAAGGAAGCCTCTGACACATCCATTCACAGACGCCACAATCCGCCTCAAAAGGCGCTCTGCCACGCTGACGCCATCAGAATCACATCATGGCCCATCTCAGCACACGACTCAAGGCAACCTGCTACCAGCTATCTGTCTCCTACGCCCAGAAATTCAAGAACATCGGACGGAACACGTGTCGCGATCTGAACGGGCTAGGCGCTCCTATAAATACCAGGAATTAATACTTGGCAGGAGGTTGGTTGGCAAAACACCCACACTCTGAGAAAATTACCAGGCGAGACTCCTCAGCCCTTTGCACTATTTTCTCTGCCTTTCTCTCAGCCAACCATTGACTTGGGCGTCGGAGGCTCCCCCCCCAGAAAAACACTCCGGGGGCCTCCTAACCCTTTGTTTCTGAGCTTTCAGGCACACTCCCTTGGGCGATCCATCCTCCAGGCGTTCTTCCTCCCAGAAGTCTTTCCACCAATCATCATGACTATAAACGATGAGGCCCCTGGTCATCACGATGGCAGGAGCCGGCATCTCGAGGTCTGTCTCGTGCTCCTTCACCACCCCTAACTCCCGATGGACCTCTTCGGTCATCAACCTCCAGTTAATGGGGAAGGGATAGAGAGAACGCGAGGAGACCTCGGGACCCTAGTCCGAGACGGCCCGAATACGCCCGTCGAAGTCCGTGAATACGGGAGCCAACTCCGGAGTCAACAGTATCCTCGGATCAACAACGTCCACATCCAGCCTCCCCCGAGCCCACTTGGTCGGAACATGCGACCAGGCCTCATCCATCTTCAGGAAGAAAAATTTCGGTTGCCACCCTCGCCAACTTTCCTTTGTGGCAAAGGTGAACATATATTTTTTGCTCCCGGATCCTCGAGGTAGCATGAAATAGAAGCCACCCTTCGGGACCACAAAGAGCTTATAGTACTGCATAAAAATCACAAAATGGGGTTTTATCCCGAACACGCCACATGTCACACCTCACACAGGCCCTGGCCTATAAGTCCCCAACCTGACTCACAAGCCCAAACTAAAAACTGGGTAACTAGCTCTCGGCCTAACCCAAAGGAACTAACTTTAAGTCTTATTTTCTTAAGGTAATGGGCCTGGGAGGTGGCCCAGGTGGCTTTCAAACCAAACTAGTAATTACTTGCAGCGTAAGTAAGGCCCAACCACTTTCTTGCATAACAAGCAAGGCAACAAATAATGCAACTTCCAGTGCATACTTGGTGTGCAATCAAGTGTGCTACCTATATGGCAACCAAGAAGCCCACAATGTTGGTTTAAGTTTGGAAAACCACAAGGAGTAATGCATGTAGCTCTCGGCCATCAAACATACATACAAAGGTGCACCATAAAACTTGCAAGGTCATGCCATCCATATCACTCAAAAGTGCCAAACCTTGGCCCATAACACTCATAACACATATCCATACACATAACCATCCATACTCTCATACATAACTTGGCATACAAGGTTCTCAAAATAACACCATCTAGGTATCCGAGACTATAAATATACACAACCAAAAGTGTAGTCTACCTAGCAAATAACATGGCTAATAATGCCAAGCACCCATAAGTTGTTCATGCCAAGTTATATACAGACCGAGACCAAACTCCTAATGCTCAAACATCACCTTAAGGATCCCATACAAAAGCACACACTGCAACACCAAGCCCACGGCCATGTTCATGGTCATAAAGGTGAAAAGCAAAACCAGAGCTAAAGTCCAGGTATCCATGCTCCCCTAGACAGTTCCCACTCTACAGCCTGCAAGCTTAAACCATAAGTCTCGGCCAACTCACAATAAGACTTGCAAATAATTCTAAAGTGTCAAGCCAAGCACACATTGGCACATACCTTAGCAACAAAGCAAATAAACACTAAGTGCACACACAAGGCAGCTTAGCACTACTCAGGCTGAATATCCTTGCCTGAAAAAAATGGAGAATGGGCAGTGAGTTTAACTCAGTAGGATTCACTTCATTATACCCAACTCTTAAAGAGTTTATTTAGTTAAGCCGAGTGAACACTCAAGGCTTAACCTCCAATTAGTTAGCTCAACCTGCAAAACAAACACAAAGACAAGAAAAGCAAGTATAACCATATACAATAACCATAATGGGGGTTAGCATGCACAAGAAATCACCAAGGCACACAAGTACTCACACACACTTCACATTGTTGCTCTCGGCCATATAAGCCATACATGTACCCGTGTGCAATCCTTGCACATAATCTTACCAATAACAGTCCATATGGAGCTCCCAAAATGCCAAGCAAATAGGCCACATTCACTTGCATTTTTAGTACATGTACCATAGTCAATTAGCTAATCAACATTCCAACCAAATATAACCAATAAGCCCATCAAGTAACTAAGATCACATGGCAAATTTTAACCATCACTTAGCCACCTTAACACTTGAACCATGGCATATATTACCAAGCGAACTCAAGTGTAGTGAACCCTACCTCAAGCTCTCGGTCTCCAATAAAACTTCAAGTGTCCAAGTGCCTTTCAACCTCAATGCCTACCATAATAAGGCATAATCATTAACAACATAACCCATGGATCAAATACCATGATTTCAATGAAAGACACTATCACCCAACACTTTGAAGCTCTCGGCCATATAAGCCAAAATACTTAAACATAAGCTGCCCATTAATCTGACATACCATGAGCCATTATAATCTCCAATAAACAACAACCATGGCATTAATGCCAAGTAACCAAGTGAAATATACCATTTCACTCCATTTCAAGCTTTCGGCCAAAGCACACATTTTTATCTCATGGTACTACTCAACATTCCATTACACCAAATGAGTAGTCAAACAACTAATAAGCTTACTCATGGCACAATTACCATGTAACTAAGCAAAATACATGTAAACACCATTTCCACCCTTTCGGCCATAGTGCCCATTTCACATATACATGTTCTTCATTCAATCCAATGCCACACACATCTACCAATGCATCATTAAGCATGGTTCATGGCGTTAATGCCATGTAAACAAAGGTTGAACATGGGTTACTCAAAATATACTTTCGGCCAAAGCACTAACTTGCGCAATCTTGGTGTTCTTCGCCCAAACAACCTATCACAAGGTTAAATGATCATCAACAAGCATCACACATGGATTAATTTCCACGAATTCCAAGAAGAACACCAAGAACACATGTTCATCATATTCGGCCATAACTAGGTTTTCCACCAAATAATTCAATTCCTTTAATCTCCAAGCTTAGCAACGTATGAGCATTCAAAATCCTTGTTCATGGAAACAAATACCATGGATTCAAGGAAATACAAAGGTTACCTCAAGAACCCTAGCTCAAATGGTTCGGCCCTTCACCATTTCTTCATAAACAAAGCTTGATTCCAAGTGAGCTTATGCCGAGACAAGCCTTCCTAGCTTGAATTCTTCAAATGGCTTCAAGGTTCTTGAAATCAAGACAAGATTGTGAAGGAGCTCTCTCAAGAATGCTCTCGGTTTAGCAAAGGCAAGGAAGCCCGAAATGAAGCAAATGGACTTAGCCTAGTTTCGGCCGAAAGTCATTGGCTTTAGTTAGCCAAAATGCCAATTTCACTTCCATTTCTTTGCATGGCGCAATATAGCCCTTAAGTCCACTTATGCACAAGGCCGCCACTCAAACTTGTGTCTAAATGGACACTTAAGTCCACACATGGCTCAAAGTGCCAAGCAAATAAACAACACAGGTACCAAGGCGTCATAAGCACCCATGCATGACCGGCCATGTAACTAACATAAAGACTAGTTAGTTTAACTAGTAACTAGTGAATAGTACACTAGTGGTAGACAAGATTTTGACTAGTAATCATTGTTGTCTCCCACAAATGGTCTAGTCTTGCACTAGCCATTATAGAAATTTGCATGGCCAACAATGCCATCTTTAAACTTGTGGTTTCACTTATACCACTTAACTTAGTGCACAGTTTGGTCCCCTTTCTCAGTTTTCTGTCAGCTTTCTCATAGTACGTTTTCCATGTGCAACTAAGTCCTGATAGTTTCCAGTTTTGCACATAAGTCATTGTGCCAGTCTCCATGGCTCTTCTTTCTTCCTTTTTTGTTTTCTCTCATTTTCCTTGGTTCTCCTTGGCCTAAGCCAAGCACATAGGAGGGTGCCTAACACCACACATACAGAGAAAGGCGTTGAAATAGCAGTACGAGTTTGGTGGAAGCTGGTTCCTGCCAATACCATGAAATTGGCAAAAGTCGCAAACCATCTTCGGAGGAGGGTACCGAAGTCCGGCCTTCAGCTGGGCTCGAAAAACGGTAACCTCATTACTATAGTTTGAAAAAGCATAGTGGGCAGCCCGTGGTAGCCTGGTGATGGCATATGAGGGAAGAAAGAATTTTTTCTTCCACTTCTCTAGTTTTTCGGGGGTGGTGCAACAGGGATGAGATAAAAGAGGCTACCAACTCTCAGGGATAGTCATTTTTTGGACAGAAAAATGAGTTTGAAGAAAGGCAAGAAAACAACTTCCAGAAAAAAACTTGAGGAATCAAGAAGACTCCAGAAAAACAGAAAACCCACCAAACAACTTGCCAAAATCGGAGGACACCGTCGTGAAAGGTTGCCGGAAAAAGCTCTGATTAAAAAAGCCCCGCCGCAAAAAGCGCGAAAACAGTGATAGAACAGGGAAGAGAGCAGAAGCAAAAGCAAAGTGGACTTATGGTGAAAACGCCTATTTATAGGACGAGGGTGGGTAACCGAAATGTCGTCATAAGTACCCTTTGAAGGTGAACCATCGCCATAACTGCCCCCTGCACCCAAAAAGACGTGCTCTCTGAAACCGACGTGACTCTCCTCCAATGACAGCATGCCACATGTCAGCCTCCCCCCGAAAATAGGGGACACGTCGCATGACATCCCTAAAAAGCTGCGACGCGCAGCTTAGACTGACACGTCTGGTCATGAGGCGCGACGCTGCACAGACCTGCAAAAGGTAAGAAGCAGGTTGTCTCGAAGACACCAAAAGACCGCCTATGGCCGAATAGCCCATGACTTCGGGCAAAAGGTGTATCTTCGGCACAGGTGTTATTCCCTATAGACTCCCAATGAACATCCTCGGAAAGAGTGCAAAACCGAAGTCGTCACTTCGGCTTTCCAAAGGGGGGCATGTGATAGCCAAAGGGCTATCGCCTCTATCTGGCCGAACTCCCTGCCAAAAGAACGGCCAGGAAACCTGATGCTGCCCGGGAAAAGGTAGGATTACATACCTCGGGAGCAAAGCCGAAGAACTCGAGCTCGGCACGCCAGGAAACTTGAGGATACTACCAACCCCTCCGAGGTATTAACCAGATCGCCTTTGGAAAAGAGGCACCAGCTATAGCGGACCGAACACGATCTCCCCGAAGGCGGAACTCCTGAGTATGGGAACCCCCGAACTACGAGCATGTTTCCCTAAGAGGCATCGTCCGTACCTGAAGACGACCTCGCCCAGAGACCTCGGGAGTACGGCAGGAACATTTAAGGAGCCTCTGACATGTCGCCCACTAACGCTACAGACCGCCCCAAATGGCGGTCTAACACGCTGACGCCATTCAGGTCACGTCACTGCCTGTCTCGGTTCAGGGCTCAAGGAGACTGCCACCGGCTAGTTGTCCCCTACGTCCAGAAATTCAGAGAACATCCGACTGACACGTGTCACGATCTGAACGGGCTGGACATTCCTATAAATACCAGGAAACAAGCCTTGGCAAACGGTTGACAAATAATCCGACTCTCCCTCTCTGAGAAAACACTACCAGGCGAGTCCACTAAACCTCTTAGTGCTACTTCCTCTGCCTTCTTTCAGCATCACTGACTTGGGCATCGGAGGCTCCTCCCCGGAACAACACCCCGGGGACCTCCTGACCCATTTTTCCTGAGCTTTTCAAGCGCACTCCCGTCATCGATCTGGCCTCCAGGCGTTCTTCCTCGCAGGAAGTCTCTCCACCATTCAACATGACCCTCAACGATGAAGCCACCGGGCATCACATCCTTCCTTAGGGTAGGCCAGAAGTAACCTTGGCAAAGATCACTCCAGCGAGGGCGTCCATTCCTATGTGGGAACCACAAGCCCCCTCATGAACTTTTTCGATGACTGTTGCGACATCCTCTTCACTTACGCACTTCTGCAAGGGACTTGCATACCCTTGTCTGTACAGTTCATCCCCGATGAGCAAGTATCTCCTGGAGCGCTTTCGCACCTTTGCAGCCTCGGCAGGGTCTTCAGGTAGTACCGAAGTTTCGAGGTATTTTTTGATGGAATCTTGCCATCCTGCTTCGAGGTTGCTATGCACATTAGCTCCGTGTTAGGTTGTTTTAGCACCTCGGTAGGTTCCTTGGATTTGGTCAAGGTATCGGCTTGAGTGTTATCTCTTCGGGGCACATTTTCTATTTGTACCAAATCAAACTCTTTAATGAGCTTCTTGACAAGGTCGTGGTATTTTGCCAAGGTTGGATCTTTTGCAACGTAATCTCCTTTCATCTGCCGGACTACTAGCTTCGAGTCGCTGTGGACCTTAAGGTTTCTTACACCAACTCTTCTGGCCAGTTTTAGTCCTGCTATGAGGGCTTTATATTCGGTGGTGTTATTGGTGACATTGAAACCAAATTTGATGGCTTTGGTGGCTTCCATGCCTTCGGGCCCCCGAAGGACCACGCCAGTGCCCTGGTGTTTGGCACCGGAGGCTCCATTGACGAAGAGCTTCCACTCGGGTTCAATCCTTATCAGATCTTCCGAGGTGACTTCAGTATCCTCGATTCTTGGAATTTTGACGATGAAGTCTGCCAATCCTTGCGCCTTTATTGGTCTTCTTGCCTAATAAGTGATGTCATACTCTCCGAGCTTGATACACTATTTTGACAACCTTCCCCAATGCTCTACCTTTTTCATTATGTCACGTAGAGGTAGGTTGCTTCAGACAATGATGGGATGTCCTTGAAAGTAGGGCCGTAGCCGTCTGCCCGCAAGCAGTAAGGCATAGATGGCTTTTTGGAGCAATGGATACCTGGCCTCAGCACCATGCAAGGACTTGCTCACATAATATACTAGGACTGAACTCACAGCTTTTTCTGTGACGGCGAGGTAGAGGATGAGAGGTTCTCTTTCCCGTGGTTGACGAAGTGTTGGCAGACGGGTTAGGTAACTTTTAAGCTCGTCTTAAGCTTTCTGACATTCTGGGTTCCAAGGGTGCTCCTCAACTCCAGAGTTGCCTTCGCTCCTGGGTGTTTTAGTAAGCACCTTGAAGAACGGCCGACATTGGTCACCATACGTGGAGATGAACCTACTAAGGGAAGTGATTCTTCCTGTAAGCCTTTGTATATCTTTGATGGTTGTAGGTGTTCAGAAACCTAGCAGGGCTTTGAATTTTTTGGGGTTGGCGTCTATCCCCCTTTCCGATACCATAAACCCAAGGAACTTCCCTGCGCTTACTCCGAACACGCACTTCTCGGGATTGAGGCAAATGCCAAATTCCCGAAGTCATTGAAAGGTTTCGTTTAAGTCATTGATATGATTACTAGGCATTCTGCTCTTAACTATCATATCATCGACATATGCCTCCATGTTTCTCCCAATCTGAGAGTCGAACACTTTATTCATCAACCTCTAACAGGGAACCCCTGTATTTTTAAGCCCGAAGGGCATTCTGACGTAGTAGTAGGTACCCACCTCGGTTACGAAGGTGGTTTTCTCTTCATCTTCAAGGTTCATCCGAATTTGATGATACCCACTGAAGGCATCGAGGAAACTGGGAAGACCGTATTCGGTGGTTGAGTCCACCAATTGGTCTATGGCTGGTAAAGGGTAGGAGTCCTTTGGGCAAGCATCGTTCAGGTTCCAAAAGTCTATGCACATTCGGAGCTTTTCACTCCCTTCCTTTGTGGCGATGACCATGTTGCTAAGCCATTCGGGGTATTTGACTTCTCTTATTACCCATGCCTCAATTAGGAGCCTAACCTCGACTTTAACGAATGAATTCTTATGAGATGATAGATTCTGTTTTTTCTGCCGAACTGGTTTAGCACTCGGGTCAACTTTTAGACTATGGTGGATTATGTTGGGGTTGACCCCAGGCATGTCTTTCGGAGAGTAGGTGAATAGATCTTTGTTCATTAATAAGAAAGATACAAGCCTGTCTTTGTCATCCTTGGCCAATTTTTTTCCCTACTCGGGTGTTCTGGCGGGGGACCAACTCTCCATCTTCCATCTCGACTTTTTCCACCTCTTCTACTCCCTTTCTTGTGGCCACTTTGCCTGTCGTGATAGCTTTTTTCGTAGCCAAAGTCTGCACCTGGACCTTGGCTGGGCTTTGTCTAGCCCTGGTGAAGACCTTCTTGACTTCGACTTGGTCGATGAAGATCTCTGCATCTCCTTCTTTGATTGGGAAGGTGATCGTTAAGTACTTCACATCTGGGCGGATATGAAGATTGCCTTGAGTTTTGATAGCCGAAGTGCTATCGCCCTGATCACCTACCGACCACGGGAAGGATGGGGCCAGACACCTGAGGCATATGACCTCGGAAAGGACTCCGGAGTGAAGGAAGTCATACACCTGAGGCACACGACCTCGGTAGCTCACCAATTCCAACTTTGAGAGCCAGCGTAGCGCCTCCTTCGGGATGGCGACCGAACCAGCTTCGGGGGAGAAAGACCAACCACCCTCTGTGGGAGAAAACCCCTCAAAGACGGGGATGCCGAAGTTTCAGTCTGACTCCGGGAAAAGGCCCCTCACCCCGAAGTGAGACATCAACCAAAGAGACCTCGGTTGTATGGCAAGATCCATCAAGGAGTCTCTAACACTCCATTCACATACATCTCCAACACACCGCTGTAGCCTACATCCTGTCACACAGGGCTACACCTACCACAGCTCACGGACCGAGGAGCCAGCAGGTGACTAGGGGCCCCCACGCCTAGAAGTACGAACACCATCCATCCATACACGTGTCACAATCTGAAAGGGTCACCCCCTCTCTTATATACCAGAGAAATGGTCACAAACAGGGGGTCTCCGGGCTAGATGATGGAGAGAGGGGCCGGAAAACAAAGGAGGCTCTCCTCTCTCCACCTGAAAACTCTCCCTTCAGCCCTCAGAGAGACACGCCAGGCAAGCGTCTATTGTGCTTATTTCTACGTCTCTCTCTCTCTCTCTCTCTCTCTAAGCACTGACTTGGGCGTCGGAGGTTCCCCCCCAGAAAACCACCCCAGGGGCCTCCTAAACCCTATTTTCTGAGTGTTTTAGCCAGGTCTCCCTGAAGAATCCCCACTCCAGGCTCTCTCCCACACAGGACATCCTTCCCGTCATCACCCTGTCACGGGACCAAAAAGCTGCCGGCCATCACTTGAGGTCATCCACCCAGGACACTAGTCTTCCTTCTGGACTAGCCTGCACCTCCAGGACTCCCTGCTGCCCTCACCACTGCACACAGTGGAGATGCTGGCTCCTCACCACCGGACAGCATCATCTGGTGCCGTCTGTGGGAATTCACTCCCAGGTTGTCAAAGTTGAAATTCGGCATTCTAAGGAGAGGAGACTCCAGAGGTCCCCGCCCACGCCAGAGATTCAACAGGCGACCGAATAATGGCAGCAGGGATTTCCCTGCCCGAGGGTGAACGCCCTCTGACTATTACCATAGGCTTCCTATGCGAATTCCTACGCCCTGGCGTGATCGAAATGATGCAGTAGTTAAAGTTCTACACCCGAGAAAAAGATCGCCATCTCCTCGGCAACAAAGTCAAAACCCATTGCCCCGAAAGGTCATCTACGACTTGACTTGCGGGTAGAAGGCGCCGACTCCACTTCCTTGGACACGCTATCACTGTCCGAAGTGACATGCCTCTGTGCGACATCATGAAAAGGGGTAGAGCATTCGGAAAAGACTATCAAAATGGTGCATCAAACTCGGAAAGTACTACATCATGCATGAGCCTAAAAGGGCAGTGAACACCAAAGTACTGGCAGACTACATTGCCGAAATCCCAGAAGAAAGAAAGGCTGAAACTAGCAAGGGAGACAGAGCGAGGGTAGATCTAAAATGGAAACTTCTTGCCAGTGGAACCCCTAGCACAGAGCGTCAGGGCACTGGGATTTCCCCTTGGGGGACTGAAGGCAGTGAGGCCACCAAAACGATCAAATTTGATTACCAAAAGTGTTGGCCCATCTGAGCATGACAACGCTAGGTATAATAACCTCGCACGAAAGTGGAAAAATCCTACAAAAAGGAATCTCGCAAACAAAGAGTCCCGCAAATCCTCATGAAGAGGCAGGAAGTGCGAAGACATCCCGGACGATATTTCCTGATTAAGGAAAAACTACAGAGGCAAAGGTACGCAATACCATTATTAAGATATATCGGTAAAAAAGGTGCAGGACAATTCGTCCAGAAGGTGTGAAAATGGCCAGAAACACGCCAGCGCCCAAAGACCGCCTTCGGAGTGGATAACCTAGGAAAGATTACATCGAGCCACTCCAAACAACACCCAAAGATGTGAAGTTCTGCGGGTTAGCAGAGGACTACTTCACTGAGTGGGATGAGCCAGGACCCCTAGCGAACATGCCAATAAAAGATACAAAAGCTCGTCTGGAAGAACATAATATGCTGATTTGGCATACCGACGGTGATACTGGCCAGTAATGATTTCTAGCCTATGAACAAAGGATTTCAAGAAATCGTCACCGACCTTGGAATAAAAAGGCATTGCAGCCCACTATCTCAGCCTCCGAGCAATAGACAAGAAGAGTTGCCAAAAGAGCTATAAAAGAGGGACTATAAGGGATGCAAAGGAAAAGTGGCCAGGAGAACTTCCTATTGTACTTCGGCCAAACAGGAAAGGGCCTTATTTGGTCCTAAATGAGGTCCGAATGGGAGCATACAAGCTTAGCAACACCTAAGAGAGAAAGACTGAAAAAGTACAAGGTACTCGGGCGCCTTAAAGAAATTCTATAGTTAGAATTTTTAGACAAGAAATGGTGCAAGCCAGAAATTTGTCTAAGTACAGAAAATTTTCCCCTATACGAGAATGTTCGATGAACACAGCTGAAGCATGGACTCTCGAAAGTCTCTTGTTCCTTCTGAAGTTAGTTGGGTTATATGCCTAAAAGAGGTCAAGTCTACCGAACACCGCCGGCATCGGCAGGCTAAAATTTGCCTAAAGGAACTTCGCTAACTACGAAAGGTCGCCCGAAGGATGGCCGACAAAATGAGCAAAGAAGTACCAAAGTCCCTTGACCGAAATTGGTCGGGACAACTGGGAAACAAAAATTGCTCAAAAAGACTTAGCCTTCACTACCTACGAAAGTTCGCCCGAAGGATGGCCGACGAAACGAGCAAAGAAGTACGAAAGTCCCTTGACCGAAATTGGTCGGGACAACTAGGAAACAAAAATTGCTCAAAAAGACTTAGCCAAATTTATAAAGGAAAATTCAATGAAGAAGGTCTTGGTACAAAGACAAGATTACAAGAAGAAAAGTACAAAGAAAAAGAAGAAGGCAAATGTCCTAGAATATCTAAGAGACCCCAGCGTCATGGGAAGCTTCGGCTCCTGAGCCTTTCACCGCCGCCTTTGAAGCAGGAGGAGGAAACGGTAGGTTAAGGAATTTGACTCTTGACCACATCCACCGAGGCCCCTCGGGAATATCCATGGCATCCAAGAAGGAAGGATCAAGGTCCGGATACTTCTTCAGAAACTGATGATGAGCTAGGCAGAAGCCGTCCTGAAAAGCAACTTTGGTTACCTGGACGGCTTTGTCTCTTTCAACGTCTAACTCATCCGCCTCATTTTGAAGATCTGAAACCTCCTTCCGAAGGTTAGAAATCTCCTTCTTCAGCTCCTCAGTTTTCTTCTTCTTTTTCAGCGAGTTGACCTTGGCTTGGAGTTCAGCATTGTCAACCTTTGCCTTCGCCAGGAGGGTAGACTACCCTTCTTTTTCCTTTTGAAGGGTCTCATTGGCCGAAGTCAGGTTGACTAATTTATCGCCAAGGTCAGACATCTTCTTGCAAAAATCCTTCAAGAGCTCCTCTTGGCCCTTCAAGAATTCCTCCTGAAGATTGGCAATCTTTTCCTTTCATATTTGGCTCAACTTGGTGTTTGTCAGCACCGAGTTGGCGCAAAAGACTTTAGCCTTCTCCAATTTGTCTTCAGCCCAGGCTCGAGCTGAAGACTGCTTTGCTGCTGATGGCCAGGGGCCTCATCGTTTAGAGTCATGATGACTGGAGGAGAGACTTCTGGGAGGAAGAACGCCTGGTGGATTGGATCGCCCAAAGGAGAGTGCCTGAAAGCTTAGAAACAAAGGGTTAGGAGGCCCCCAGACTGTTTTTCCAGGGGGGGAGCCTCCGACGCCCAAGTCAGTGGTGGCTGAGAGAAAGGCAGAGAAAATAGCACAAAGGGCTGAGGAGTCTCGCCTGGTAATTTTGTCAGAGTGTGGGAGCAGTGTTTTTGCAACCAGCTTCCTGCCAAGTATTAATTCCTGGTATTTAAAGGAGCGCCTAGCCCGTTCAGATCGTGACACGTGTTCGGTCGGATGTTCCTGAATTTCTGGGCATAGGAGACAGATAGTTGGTAGCAGGTTGCCTTGAGCCAGGTGCTGAGACGGGCCATGATGTGATTCTGATGGCGTCAGCGTGGTAGTGCACCTTTTGAGGCGGATTGTGGCGTCTGCGAATGGATGTGTCAGAGGCTTCCTTAAATGCTTCCATAAATGCTCCTGCCGTACTCCCGAGGTCCCTGGGTGAGGTCGTCCTTTGGTACGGACAGAGCCTCTTTGGGAAACAAGCCCTCAGTTCGGGGGTTCCCAGTTTCAGGGAGTTCCGCCTTCGGGGATATCATGTTCGGCTTGCTGTGTCTGGTGCCACTTTCCCGAAGGCGATCTGTTCATAACCTTGGGGGGCTGAGTAGTGTCCTCGGGTTTTCCTGGCGTGCCAGGCTCGGAGCTCTTCGGCTATCTCCTGAGGTGCATGATCACACCTTTTCTCGGGTAGCGCCAGCTTCTTCTGGCCATTCTTGTGGCAGGGAGTTCGGCCAGATCGAGGCGATAGCGTTTGGCTATCACATGCCCCCCTTTGGAAAGCCGAAGTGAAGACTTCGGTTTTGCATCTCTTTCCGAGGTTGTTTATGGGAGTCTCTTTGGAAGCTTAACCTGTTCCGAGGATGCGCCTTTTGCCCGAAGATCATGGGCTCTTCGGCCTTGGCCTGTTCTTTGGTGTCTTCGAGGCGGAGCCTGTGCCGAAGATACACCTCTTGCCCGAAGGTCATGGGCTGTTCGGCCATAGCCTGTCTCTTGGCGTCCTCGAGTTGGCCTGCTCTTTGTTTCTGC
The DNA here is from genome assembly GCA_005392925.1 of Aquilaria sinensis. Taxonomy (NCBI): domain Eukaryota; kingdom Viridiplantae; phylum Streptophyta; class Magnoliopsida; order Malvales; family Thymelaeaceae; genus Aquilaria; species Aquilaria sinensis. The sequence continues at coordinate 138,039 of SMDT01000248.1, forward strand.
AGGTCTGTTTGGCCAAGCGTGTCAGTCTGAGCGGCGCGTCCCAGTTTTCCAGGGATGTCAGAAGACGTGTCCCAGTTTTCAAGGGACGTTTGGAGGACGTGTCCACCATTTTTCCGCAGCGGTTGACACGTGGCGCTTTGCCATTGGAGGAGAGTCACGTCGGTTACAGAGGGCACGCCTTTTCAGGTGCAGAGAGCAGTTACGGCGACGGTTCGCCTCCAAAGGGTACTTATGACGATGTTTCGGTTACCCACCTCTGGCTTTATAAATAGCCCATTCCATCATAAGTTCCCTTTGCTTTTTCTTCTGCTCTTTTCTCTGCTTTGCCCCTGTTCTTGCATTTTCTTGCTTTCTGTGGCGGAGCTACCTTAATCAGAGCTTTTTTCCAGCCAACTTTCACGATGGCGTCCTCAGATTTTGGCAAATCTTTCGGTGGGTTTTTGTTTTCCAGAACGTTTTGATCCCTCTGTTCTTTTGAGTTTTTTTTTTCTGGAAACTATTTTCTTCCGTTTTCAAACTCGTTTTCATGTCAAAAATGCCCATTCCTGAGAGCTGGCAGCCTCTTTTGGCCCATCCTTGTTGCACCACCCCTGCAAAGTTAGAGAGGTGGAAGAAAAAATTCTTTCTTCCCTCTTACGCCATTACTAGGCTGCCTCGTTCTAGCCATTATGCTTTTTCAAACCATAGTAAGGAGGTTACCGTTTTTCGAGCCCAGCTGAAGGCCGGTCTTCGGTATCCTCCCCCGAAGATGGTGTGCGAGTTCTGCAAATTTCATGGCATTGCTGTGAACCAGCTTCCCCCGAACTCGTTCTGCTATTTTAACGCCTACCTCTGCATGTGTGGCGTCTTCGGGATAGAACCCCATTTCATAATCTTTATGCAGTACTACAAGCTCTCTGTGGTCCCGAAGGGTGGCTTCTATTTCATGCTACCTCGGGGATCCGGGAGCAAGAAATTCATGTTCACCTTCGCCACTAAGGATAGCTGGCGGGGGTGGCAACAGAAGTTCTTCTTCCTGAAGATGGACGAGGCCTGGTCGTACGTTCCGACCAAATGGGCTCAGGGAACACTGGATGTGGACGTTGTTGATCCGAGGATGCTGCTGACCCCAGAGTTGGCTCCCGTGTTCGCGGATTTCGACGCCCGCATTCGGGCTGTCTCTGACTGGGATCCCGAGGTCGCTCCGCGCGCCCTTTACCCTTTTCCAATCAACTGGAAGTTGATGACCGAAGAGGTCCTTCGGGAATTAAAGGTGGTAAAGGAGCACAAGACTGACCTCAAGATGCCAGCTCCTGCCATCGCCGGGAAGGATTCCTGGTTGGTCAAGCTTCTTAAGGAGGAGATTTCTTTCGAAACGTTTGTCGAAAGTGAGTCATCTTCTACTCCTTTGCTGTTTTTTTCCTCGGACTTACGCTGATGTTTCTCTCCTTTTTCAGAGATGGGCGACGGGACTGCCGCCTATTACAAGTCCCTTTTCACCGGCCAAGTGGAGAAGGGCGATCAGACGAAGAAGGCGGCTTCCCGAAGGCGGAAGTCTACTGGCACGGGGCCTTCGAGGAAACGGGCAAAGATTCGGCCGAGCTGCTCAGGTTCCTCTAGAAGAAATTCCCGAGGAGACTGCTGAGGAGCCTGGGACAGCCGAGATTCCGGCGCCTGAGACTGCTGTTTCCGAGGTCCCTTCAACCGACGTCCCTCCTCAAAGTCCTACTGCGTCGCAGGCCCTCCTTGATGTAGTGGTAGAAGTACCTTCTGCCGAGGAGCGGCGCAGGCGGAAGGGCAAGGGCATTTCGGCCGAGGAGGCCGAGGACTCCGAGGACGTTGTTGTCGAGGTTCCACCAGGTTTGTTTCCAGACAAAGTGTACTTCCTTTGTTTTTTCTGGATTGCCTTCTTTGTCTTTAATCTCCTTCTCATTCTTGCCACGCAGGGGAGTTGACTACCCCTGACTGGGCGGCCGAACATGCTCGGAAGCGAGCTCTTCGGGACGCCAAAATCCCGCAAGGGAAGATACCCAAGGAGCCTTTCTGGACGTTCACGGAGGACATGAATTTGTACTCCGAGGACGTTCCTCAAATGGCTAAGGAAATTTCGAAGGGGGTGCTCACCGAGGCCTCCTTCAAGGCTATAGCGGCGGCCCATCCGGGGGATAACACCCTCGCCGCAAAGATCACCGAGCATGCTGCTCAGGTATATCCTTCACAGCTCTTTCCCTTCAATTTTTTCCTAAGTGTTTGGCTCTTACTGACCTTGCGTTTTATCTTCTTGCAGCTGCTGGGGTACGCCGGCTTTCTCCGAGTTCGGGTGGCCAGGGAGGTTGCCTTCCGAACTTCGGCCACTCAGACCATGAATGAGGCGAGGACCGCACTCGCGGAGTCGGCCGCCAAAAACCAGCAGCTGAAAGAGGCTGCTGAGAAAGAAGTGACTGCCCTTCGGGAGGAGTTCCGGAAGGAAAAAGAAGAATTTCAAAAGGTCTCCTCCCAGAAGATTGCTGACCTCGGTGAACAAATAAAGGGGATGCTCGCCGCCAACGAAGATCTTCTCAAGCACAAGGCTGGTTCTGACAGCCTTATAGTGTCGTTGACGAGTGAGAATAAAACTCTCCGGGCTGAGGTCGAGTCTTTGAAGAAGGGGTCCAAGGGGACGCTGGAGATAAAGGCGCTGAAGGAGGAGATCACTGAACTGGAGGACGAGCTTGACGACCTCGAGCTTGATAAGAACGAGTCTGATCAAATGGCGAAGGTTGCCTTTCAGGACGGCTTCTGCCTTGCTCGTCACCAGGTTCTCCAGAGGTTCCCAGATTTAGACCTCTCTTTTCTGGAGGCCCTAAATATTCCTGAGGGACCTCGGTGGGAATGGTCCAAGGTCGAGCATCTGAAACTTCCTCCTTCAATGCCGGCGCGAAAGGTGGTGGAAAAGGGCGGGCCAGCGAGTGGCTCTCGGGACGCCGCGAACCCTTAGGCTATTTTTTAGGGCCCCTTTTCCTTCCCTTCTACTTTGTACTCCTTCTTCGGTCACTTCTTCTGTAAAGCAACTTTGCTCTTAATGAAGATTTTTTTTGGCTAAGTCTTTTCTTGCAAGTTTCTTCATTTCCATTGTCCCGAACACGTTCGCTCAAGAGACTTCGGAAAACCTGTGATCAAAGAAACTCTTTTACCTTCCTTTGGCCGAGCCTGTTTGCTCCAGAGGCTTTCTGGAATGTCTAAAAAAATTTGACTAAATCTTTTTGCAGGCTTTTGCATTTCCAATTTGTCCCGAACATGATTGCTCAAGGGACTTCGGAAAACCTTTAGTCAAATTTTTGTTTTCCAGTTGTCCCGAGCATGTTTGCTCAAGGGACTTCGGAAATCCTTTCGCGAGATTTTTCACTTTCCATTTTCCCGAGCACGTTCGCTCAAGGGAGTTCGGAAAATTATCTCTGCGTTGGCTATGGCGAGTACTTCTGCGAGATTTTTCTCAAGAGACTTCGGAAAGTCATGTCTCCGTGCTTATTTCAAGGCGATTTTTGTTTTCCATCTTTCCCGAGCATGATGGCTCAAGGGACTTCGGGAAACTGCCTCTGCGAGATTTCTCCATCTTTTCCCGAGCGTGATGGCTCAAGGGACTCTGGAAGGTCAATCTGCGCTTTATTACGGCGAGCATCTTCGCGGAATTCTACTTTGCACAATTTTGGATACTTAAGAACTTTCCTTAAGAGCATTCTGTACTTACAATTCCTCCGCTTCATCTTAGGCGTAGAATTTTTTCAAGGCGTCTGAGTGCCAAGTATTTTTCAATTCTACGCCTTCGGCGTCGCCAAGTTTGTACACGCCTTTTCGTACTTCGGCGAGAACCAGATAAGGTCCTTCCCAGTTTGCGCGAAGTACTCCGTGGGACGGCCTTCGGGGTGCAAAGTCAGCCTTTCGGAGAACGAGGTCTCCCTTCTTGATTTCTTTTGGCCTGGCCCGTAAGTTTACAGCCGCGGCCACTCTTTGCTGAAAAGCTTTTCTTCTCAGCTCGGCTATTTCTCTGTGTTCGCCGACGAGGTCGAGCTTGGTTCTGAGGCCGAGGTCGTTTCCACCTTCATCAAATATTTGTACCCGTATTGATGGTCTGACTATCTCGACTGGGATAATGGCCTCTGTCCCGAAGACTAGTGAAAAGGGAGTTTCCCCTGTGGCCCTTCGGGGCGTCGTTCGGTAGCTCCACAATACGCTTTGGAGTTCTCCTGGCCATTTCCCTTTTGCTTCTCCCAGTCTCTTTTTCAGGCCATCTTTTATGGTCCTGTTCGATACTTCCACCTGCCCGTTACTTTGGGGGTGAGCTACTGGGGCGAAGTGCATCTTTATTCCGAGGTCGCTGATAAATTCCTGGAATCCTTTGTCTATGAATTGGGATCCATTATCAGCTACTAGTACCCTCGGTATGCCAAATCTGCATACGATGTTCTTCCATACGAACTTCTGCACTTCTTTTGCCGAGATAGTTGCCAGCGGTTCTGCCTCGACCCACTTTGAGAAATAGTCCACTGCTACCACGCAGAATTTCACGCCTCCGGGTGCTGTGGGGAGTGGCCCAATAAGGTCTATACCCCAGACTGCGAAGGGCCAAGGATAGTCTGCCGAAGTTACCATTTCCGAGGGTGTCCTCTGGATTTTTGCATGTCTCTGGCAACTACCACATTTCCGGACGAACTGTCTTGCGTCCTTTCTCAGGGTAGGCCAGAAGTATCCTTGGCGGAGTATTACTGCTGCAAGGGCATCAGTTCCAATGTGTGAACCACACATGCCTTCGTGAACTTCTTCAAGGACCATTTCAGTATCCTCTTCATCCACACATCTTTGCAGCGGATTCGCATATCCCTGCCGGTATAACTCTTCGCCAATCAGGAAGAATCTTCCGGAGCGTCTTCGCAGTCTTACAGCATCGCCGGGGTCTTCGGGGAGCAAATTCTCTGCGAGGTATCTTTTTATTGGATCTTTCCACCCTGTTCCCGAGGTCGCCATGCTCAGCACTGAGATGCTCGGATGGTCTAGCACCTCGGTGTATGTTTTAGACTTCGCCAAGCAATCTGCCTCAGTGTTATTCCGCCGTGGTACATTTTCGATCCGTACGGCGTCAAACTCTTGGATGAGCTTTGCTACCAGCTCGTGGTATTTTGCCAAGATTGGGTCCTTCGCCCCATAATCTCCTGCCGTCTGCCGAACTACCAGCTGGGAATCGCTGTGAGCCTTTAAGTTTCTCACGCCAATCTTTCTGGCCAAGCGTAATCCCGCTATGAGGGCTTCATACTCAGCTACATTGTTGGTGACGTTGAAGCTGAACTTGATAGCCTTCATTACCTCCAGGCCTTCGGGGCCCCTGATAATTACTCCAGCTCCCTGGTGTTCGGACCCATGCGAGGCTCCGTCTTTGTGCAAGGTCCATTCTGGCTCACCCTCTTTTGGATCTGAATGGCTCTCCTCAGTGGTGGGTATTTCGGCGATAAAATCTGCCAGTGCTTGGGTTATGGCCTTCCGAGGCTCATACGTGATTTCGTGCTCGCCCAACTCTATGCACCACTTGGAGAGCCTTCCCGAATGATCAACTCTCTTCATGACATCCCGTAGTGGCAGACTACTTCGGACGATGATGGGGTGAGCCTGAAAGTATGGTAGCAGCCTTCTCAGCCTTCTCCCTGCAAGCACCAAGGCGTATATAGCTTTTTGAAGCAAAGGGTACCTGACTTCGGCGCCATGCAGGGACTTGCTGACGTAGTAGACGGGCCATTGTTTCGGCCCTTCTTCTTTCACCAGGACCGAGCTCACGGCCTTTTCTGTGACGGCGAGGTACAGTACGAGGGGTTCTCCCTCCCGAGGTTGTCGCAGAGTCGGCAGGCTGGCCAGGTAGACTTTGAGTTCTTCCCAGGCCTTTTGGCAATCTTCGTCCCAAGGATGATTGTTTCTTCCGAGGTCGCCTTCCATCTTTGCTGCCTTTGTGAGGACTTTGAAGAAAGGTCTACACCTATCTCCGTACCTGGAAATAAACCTGCTCAGAGAGGTTATTCTTCCGGTTAGTCTCTGCACGTCTTTGACTGTGGCAGGAGTTCGGAACTCAAGCAGAGCCTTAATCTTCTCAGGATTGGCGTCGATGCCTCTTTCGGATACCATGTACCCAAGGAATTTTCCCGAGGTCACGCCGAAGATACACTTCTCGGGATTAAGGCGAATCCCGAAGGCTCTGAGCTTTTGGAAGGTTTCCTCCAAATCTGCAACGTGGTAGCCGGGCAGCTTGCTTTTGACTATCATATCATCAACATATACCTCCATGTTTCTCCCCATTTGGTCCTTGAAGACCTTGTTCATCAGTCTCTGGTAGGTGGCTCCTGCATTTTTGAGCCCGAAGGGCATCCTGATATAGCAATATGTTCCTCCCTCGGTGATGAAGGCAGTCTTCTCTTCATCTTCGGGGTCCATCCTTATCTGATGGTAGCCACTGAAGGCGTCTAGGAAACTTAGGAGCCCATATTCAGCAGTTGAATCTACCAGTTGATCTATTGGCGGCAGAGGGTATGAGTCTTTCGGGCAAGCATCGTTCAAGTTTCTGAAGTCGATGCACATCCGGAGTTTGCTGCTACCTTCTTTTGTGGCAATGACCACGTTGCTTAACCATTCGGGGTACTTGACCTCCCTGATAACTTCAGCATCTAGGAGACGCTGGACTTCGGTTTTGACAAAGTTGCTTTTGTGGGCTGAGATGCTCCGTTTCTTTTGCCGGACAGGTTTTGCTTCCGGGCTTACTTTGAGGCTATGCTGTATTATGCCAGGGTTTACTCCTGGCATATCTTTCGGCGAGTAGGCAAACAGATCTTTATTTTCCAGCAGAAAGGATACAAGTTTTTCCTTGTCACCTTCGGCCAAGCTCTTCCCTATTCGGGTAGATTGTCCTGGGACAAGATCTACTGCTTCCGTTTCTGCTTTGGCGAGATCTTCTTCTTTGCCTTTTTCTGGCGCCTTTGCCTCCATTGTTTGCGCGAGGTTGCTTGCCGGAGCTTTTCGTGCTTTCACAAACACCTTTCTTACCTCGGCTTGGTCTATGAAGACCTCTGCATCTCCATCCTTGGTGGCGAATGTGACAGTCAAGTACTTCACATCAGGGCGAATGTGCAGGTTCCCCATTGTCAGCCTTCCAAGGATGGCGTTGTACGAGGACGGGACGTCCATGACGATGAATCTTGCCATTGTGGAGGCGTACAACTCAGCTGCTCCGTCTACCGAAGTCCCTCTCATCATCAGCGGGAGATCGATCCATCCGAGGACGGGGAGTTCGGATGGTCCAACCCCAAAAGTGGGCGAGGTGACAGGCTTCAGTTCGCTGCTGGAGATGCCCAAGCTCGGCAGCAGGTGCGAGAATAGGACGTCAGCATTTGAGCCATCATCAAGCAACACTCTTTTGACGTCCCAGTTCCCTATTCTCGCCATAATCAGCAGCGGATCGTCGTGGGGGAAGACGACGGTGGAGCCATCTTTGCGAGCCAGCTTCTTTGATGGACTTTGATACTCCATGACTGCAATTTCTCTGGCTTTCCGCTTTCTTTCCGAGGATGGGAGCCCCGTGGTGATGGTTTGGATAACCCCTGAAGGAGGTGGAGGGCGCCTTTTTGGACTTCTATTTCTCCGCCTGTCGGAGTCGTAATCCTCGTCTTCGGCCCTTTCTTCCTCCTCTTTTCTTCTCTTTGGGGAAGGCATCCGCAGGTACTTCCGAAGTTGGCCTTGTTTTATCAGCGACTCTATGTACTTCTTCAGCTGGAAGCAGTCTTCGGTGTCATGACCGTGGTCGCGATGAAACTGGCAGAACTTCTTGGCATTCTTTTTGTTATCGGCGGTCATGGCCCTTGGCCGCCGAATCTGCGTCCCTTGCCTTTCCAGCGCCATGAGGATGCTGGTCCGTGTGGTGCTCAGGGGCGTGAAACTTTGAGGTTTCCTTCCCCGCATCCTCCGAGGTCGTCCTGCCTGTTCCGTCGGATGCCGAGCTTGTTGATTGGACCCTTCGGCGCGGTGGTGATCGGACTTCGGCCCTGCCATTCTTAGCTCCTCGGCTGTCATGTGCTGTTCGGCCCTTCGGTAAAATTCTCCGAGGGTGTCCGGGGGGTCCTTTGAGAACTCGTAGAACAGCTGTGAGTCCCGCCGAAGGCCCCGTGTCATGGCAAGAATGCGGATTTCGGGCCGAAAGTCTGGGACGCTCAGGGCTTCCCTGTTGAACCTTTCGACATAGTCTCGGATGGTCTCTCCGTTTCTCTGCTCTATGTCGAACATCTGGACAGGCATCTTCGCAGTCGGCCTGCTCCCAATGAATTGCTGCGTGAAGGCCGTGGACAACTCCTGGAACTCAGTGATGGTCCCTGGAGGCAATGAATTGTACCACGCAGTTGCTGGCCCTGTGAGGGTGACTTCAAAGCATTTGCACATGGTAGCGTCATCAGCACCGTGCATTATCATGCTGCGTCTGTACTTCGTCAAGTGGGCCTGTGGATCTGTAAGGCCATCATAAATTTCCAGACGAGGTACTCTGAAGTTACCTGGCATAGCTGCCTCAACGACGGCCTGAATGAATGGGGAGTCATCTTCGCAGCATGTTCCAGAGAGTCTGGCCCAAACGGGTTTTCTGGCCACTTGTTTCTCCACTCTGTCCAGCCGTGCTAGTATCCTCTCCATAAGCACTGTGGCGCTAGGGCCTTCTTCAGGGAATGGAGATCGCCGGCGCCTCTTCGGGGAGCGAGTTCGGCGCTGAGGGGACAAGGACCTCGCCTCAGGCGACGAACTGCTTCGCTGTGAGACTCTCGGTCGCTTGGACCCGGTTTGTCCCACAGGCCGTTTCCCGAGGGCTATATCTTCTGTGGATGATTCTTCGCGAGGGTCTCCACTCCCCGAACTGCGATGTGTAGACTTGGGGCTTCTCTCCCGAGGGCGTGTCGGTGAGGGGGGTCTCTGGGCCCGTGCTTGCTGTGGCCACCTTCGGTCGATCTGCTGGGTCACTTCAGCAACGACCGAACGCTGAAAGTCCCTCAAGAAGCTCATGGTGACTACCAGAGGGCGGTCTTCCTCAGGCGCAGAAGTCCCTGGGAGTGTTTGCTCAGCAGCCGGTTGTATCTCAGGCGCGGACGGGGACCTTGGGAGTCCCTTGTCCTTAGAACGCCGAGTCTCAACGACGGCGATCTCAGAGCGGGTTCCCACAGACGGCGCCAAATGATGGCCAGGGGCCTCATCGTTTAGAGTCATGATGACTGGAGGAGAGACTTCTGGGAGGAAGAACGCCTGGTGGATTGGATCGCCCAAAGGAGAGTGCCTGAAAGCTCAGAAACAAAGGGTTAGGAGGCCCCCGGAGTGTTTTTCCGGGGGGGGAGCCTCCGACGCCCAAGTCAGTGGTGGCTGAGAGAAAGGCAGAGAAAATAGCACAAAGGGCTGAGGAGTCTCGCCTGGTAATTTTCTCAGAGTGTGGGAGCAGTGTTTTTTCCAACCAGCCTCCTGCCAAGTATTAATTCCTGGTATTTATAGGAGTGCCTAGCCCGTTCAGATCACGACACGTGTTCGGTCGGATGTTCCTGAATTTCTGGGCGTAGGAGACAGATAGCTGGTAGCAGGTTGCCTTGAGCCATGTGCTGAGACGGGCCATGATGTGATTCTGATGGCGTCAGCGTGGCAGTGCGCCTTTTGAGGCGGATTGTGGCATCTGCGAATGGATGTGTCAGAGGCTTCCTTAAATGCTTCCATAAATGCTCCTGCCGTACTCCCGAGGTCCCTGGGTGAGGTCGTCCTTTGGTACGGACAGAGCCTCTTCGAGAAACAAGCCCTCAGTTCGGGGGTTCCCAGTTTCAGGGAGTTCCGCCTTCGGGGATATCATGTTCGGCTTGCTGTGTCTGGTGCCGCTTTCCCGAACGCGATCTGTTCACTACCTTGGGGGGCCGAGTAGTGTCCTCGGGTTTTCCTGGCGTGCCGGGCTCAGAGCTTTTCGGCTATCTCCCGAGGTGCATGATCACACCTTTTCTCGGGTAGCACCAGCTTCTTCTGGCCATTCTTGTGGTAGGGAGTTCGGCCAGATCGAGGCGATAGCGTTTGGCTATCAGCTGCCCAAGCTCGAAGGTATCCATTATACCCTAAAGCTGCAAAAAAGAAAGGTACTTAGTGAAATTTGCAGAAGAAAAGCCAAAATAATTAGACAAAAAAGTGGGGAGGAAAAGTAGTAAAAAGCCTGAAGATTTACCTGAGCAGCATGTTCGGAAACGTTTGCACCAAGTGACACGATCCCCCGTGCCTCTGCCCGGGATACCCTGTGAGCGTTTGTCTCACGGTGGATTGTAATTGGCTAGCTGGTTATGTGTGTGGATTAAATCCAATGCTACTAGTTGATTAACCTAGAATGCAATATGTATGCATTTATGCTTTGACTTGGTTTATAAAAAAAACCATAAAACATTTAGCCGGCTGAGTAATTTATGCATAATATATACAAACTGCCAAAGCATATCAAAATCAACATTTGTGTGGTTAACTACACATACACCGCTCGTGAAAGCATTTATACATAAGTAACCAATGCTCTCACCCAGAGAACAATCCTGAGTCAAGGACTCTTTATAACATAAATACTGGAGGCAAAATAAAGTACTGTATCAAAATACAAGACTTTGCTGAGATCTTTTACCCTAGCTCCCACTTTGGACTCCTGTCCCAGTGGCGAGTCTCACAAGTCCTTTGCCAAGTGCTACTAGGCTCTGCAGCCAAAGGAAGAAGCAAGTTAGTACCACAACCTGACCAACAGACCAACTAAACACTTAAGCAAGCTAGAAACTTAAAGTTTCTCAACCACCGTACCTTTACAAACAAAAAGGTACTACCGCGATAATCCTCAGCGATTATCCGGTCCTGCTACTCCAGACTCTGCATAACAAACAGGGAGTGAGAATTCAACAATTCTCAGTAAGGGTCTTCGATGTACCTGCAAGAAAAAGCTAGGACTCTGGCTGCGAGCTCACACAGCATGAGGGTACTAGTCTATATATATATACTAGGTCCGTAGACCTCTCCTCAAGTAGTCCTCTGTATCAGGCCAAGCGCAATCACTTAGCAACCTGACAATCACTTAGCAATACAGGCCAAGCGCAATCACTTAGCAACCTGACATATAGGCCAAGCGCTATCACTTAGCAACCTATCATATGGCTCAAGGGCGAACCTTAGCAAGCCTCATTCAAACATAGAACCTCTCACCTAGTTGTTATGCAGGGGAATTATGGTGGGACTTGTAGACTAGGCCGCAGGGCCTCGTTGATGTAGACTAGATGAACAAGGTTTCACCTCGTGGACCTCGTGGCTACGGCACGGCTAGGCCGACGAGGGTTCTAAACCTCTCACCTGAACTAGTGGTAGCTAATTATGTTCAAATGCAACATAGTTTCCTTAAAAACTTGCCTCCACTTTGAGTTAATATAAATCTAAAACTAGGACAATTTAAGTGTTTTTAAAACATTGAGGTGATAGTACTCCCTCTTAGCTTCGAGTGGAATCTTGAATCACCTCAATCGGACACCCGAGCGAAAAGTTATGCTGAAAACAAAACCGGGTGTCAAATGCTGTCTCGGCGACGCGTCGCCACAGTTGTCGACGTTCTGAAACATTTTTCTGGATTGGCGACGCATCGTGGGAACTCGTGGGGATTGGCGACGCGTCGCCAAACCTACAAAATGCCCAGAAAACCCTGATTTTACTGCTATGAACTTTGGACACTTCCCACATATATCAAACATGCATGGAATGCCTCCAAATTTCATACACATATAGCACATGTTGCATAGAACATAACCAACTACCAAAAGCTAAGCTATGATGTATCGTAACATCAAACAATTCCTCTCAATCCCGCTAGTCCACCATAATTCACCAAAACGTTTCCTTAATGCCTTAGCTAAAACCACTCGAATTTCTCAAGCAAATCCAAGCTAATGGCATTCCATGAACTTAAAAACACAACTCCCTTACCTTAACTCCAAGAACAAGCAACAATTCAAGCATCTCCTCCCTCAACCAAGCTCCCAAAGTTCTACATAAAACCAAACCAAAAACAAAGCTCTAAACATCAAAACTAGCTTCTCTAACCAAAACCCAAGCTTCAATTCCAACAAAAACCAAGAATTCAATCAAGAACACAATCTCATACCTCGTTTAAAAACAGGGGATGGAGAAAACGTCCCTCCAAGCTCCAAAAACGTGATTTCAAGCTTCCAGAACACTTCTCCAAGCTTAGCTACTTTGAACCCCACCTTTTGGCACCAAAAACTCTTGATTCCAAGTCCAATTTGAGAGAGAAATGGAGTAGAGAAGCTGGAAAACGGGTTATGGCAGCCCAAACCCTTCTTCCCTCTTCTTAAACTCCACTTAACCCCTCAAACCACCAAAGTTTAAAGTTTTAAACAATTTAGTCCCCCATCTTTAAACTTACCGGTTCTTGATTAAAATCCTGTCTATTGGTCAAGTTTGAGTTAAGGTTAAGAATTAAGTTCTAAAAATTCATTTTAAAACACTCGGGACTCGTCCCGGCCACTCAGGGTGCAAAATTACCATTTTGCCCCTGAACTTAGTTCAGAGCTTTATTCTTGTCGGAACTTAGTGAACTTTGGCAAACTTCTTAATTCTTGCTAGGTAAACTTAAATTAAACTTCTAAACTAAATTCTAAAGTCTTTACCTCCCACTAGAAGGGCCGTAACAGCAAGGGCATCCTCGGATGCACACTCCTCGGCGACTGCCTTGAAGGATGCTTGAGTAAGCACGCCCCTCGCCATTTGGGGAGCCATCTCCTGGCAATCCTCGGAGAACAGATTCATGTCCTTCGTGAAAGACCAGAACAGTTCCCTTGGAACTTTGTCTTTTGGGACGTGGGAATCTCGAAGAGCCCGACTTCGGGCGTGCTCAATCTTCCAAGCCAGGGGCGCCAAATCCTCTGCAAAAAATGAAACAAGCATACGTCTCATCAGGCAAAAAGTCCCTTGATTATGAAAGGCCGCAAGATCTCAAGTAAAAAGGGGATAAGAGGCAAACCTGGCGTGACTTCGGCACAGTCGTCGTCAGAGTGCCGAGCCTCCTCCACGTTGGCAGGAACATATTTGCCTTTGCCCTTTCGGCGTTTCTCCAACTCTTCGGCAGAAGGGCTCTCTGCCAAAGAGCCCACAAGATCTGCCGATGTGGCGGGACTCAGAGGAGCAGGAAGGGCAATCACCCCGGCAGGGACCTCGGCGGCAGTTTCAGGCTCGGCGAAAGTTGCAACCTTGGTAGAAGTTGCAATGACATCGCCAGCCTTAGTGGAAGTAGCAATGACATCGCCGACCTCCGAAACGTCCTCCGAGGGGGGAAGAAGGGTGTCCTTCTTTGCCTTCTTGACCGAAGACGGTCCGCTCCCAGAAGTCTTGCGCCTCTTCTTTGTTTGTTCTCCCTTCTCGGCCTGACCAAGGAAGAGAGACTTGTAGTAGGCGGCAGACTCGTCGCCCATCTCTGAAAAAGAGGGAAAACATCAGTGTGAGTCCACAGGCACTTATGCTGAAAAACTTTGAAAGAAACTTACTTTCAAAAAAGGCTTCGTAAGTGAGCTCGCTCCGAAGGAGCTTCACCAGCCAAGAGTCCTTCCCCTCGGTAGCAGGAGCTGGCATGCCGAGATCCGTCTTGTGCTCCGTAACCACCCCCAACTCCCGAAGGACATCCTCGGTCATGAGTTTCCACATGATCGGGAAAGGGTAGAGAGAGCGTGGAGGGACCTCGGCATCCCAGTCGGCGACAGCACGGACTCGTCTGTCAAAGTCCCCAAACCTCGCCGCCAACTCGGGAGTTAGCAGCTTCCTGGGATCCATGACATCCGTCTCCAGCTTTCCCCGAGCCCACTTAGTCGGGACGTGCGACCAGGCCTCCGCCACCTTCAGGAAGAAGAACTTCCTTTGCCACCCTCGCCAGCTATCCTTGGTAGCGAAGGTGAACATAAATTTCTTGCTCCCAGATCCCCGAGGTAGCATGAAATAAAAGCCACCCTTCGGAACCGGATAGAGCTTGTAATACTGCATGAATAGGATGAAATGGGGTTCTACCCCGAAGATCCCACACATGCAGAGAAAGGCGTTAAAATAGCAGTATGAGTTGGGAGGAAGCTGATTCACGGCTATGCCATGAAATTGGCAAAAGTCGCAAATCATCTTCGCAGGGGGAAACCGAAGTCCGGCCTTCAGTTGGGCTCGAAAAATGGTAACCTCGTCACCCCGGTTCATAAAGCTAAATTGACCAAGGCGGGGTAACCTTGTGATGGCATACGAAGGAAGGAAAAATTTGGTCTTCCACTTCTCTAATTTTTCAGAAGTAGAGCAACAAGGGTGAGACATAAGAGGTTGCCAGCTCTCGGGGATAGGCATGGTTGACTGAAAATGACTTCGGAAAGAGGAAAAATGACTTCGGGAAGCTAAAAGAAAAGCAAAAATCGAAGGAACTCTAGAAGTCAAAACCCACCAAAAGTCTTGCCGAAGTCGGGGTTTGAGGACGCCGTCGTGAAAGGTTGCCGGAAATCGCTCCGCCGCTAAAGCCGCCGCAAAAAAGGAGGAAAAGGCATAGAAGCAGACGAGAGCAAAGAAAAACACAAATGAAGAGTATGACAGGAGGAGGCTTATATAGATCGAGGAAGGGCAGCCAAAAGGGTGTCATAAATGCTGCACGAAGGCGAAACGTCGCCATAATTACCCTTCATGCGCAAAAGGGCGTGCCCATCCCAGCAAATGCCTGCCACGTGTCGCCCGTCAAGAAAAACTAGTACGCATTTTCTGACATCCAGAAAACCTGAGCACGCTACTCGAGACTAGCACGATTAGTTTCAAGACACGACGGTCCACTAGCCTATGGCGGGAAAAATAAAAAAGTTGGGTATCTCGAGAACACCGAAGGATGGATAAATGACATCTGTCCAAACAAGGCTTATCACCTAGGTGGCGAGGTGCCTCCCCAACCGACGTCATACTCCGAGGGTAAATCCATAAGGTCCGGGGTTCAAGGCTCCATGCCGCCCTGTTCGACCGAAATGGACATACTACCACGTGGGCCTCCATGAGTCCATGAGGTCGTCTTGTCAAAACAGCCAATTGGGCGAGAGACGGACACCAAAAGGACTATTTGCCGAATCTCCACTTTGGCCTTTCCAAGGGGGGCATGTGATAGCCGAAGTGCTATCGCCCTGACCACCTACTGACCACAGGAAGGAGGGGGCCAGACACCTGAGGCATACGACCTCGGAAAGGACTCTGAAGTGAAGGAAGTCATACACCTGAGGCACACGACCTTGGTAGCTCACTAATTCCAACTTCGGGAGCTAGCATAACGCCTCTTTAGGGTCGGCGACTGAACCAGCTTCGGGGGGGAAAGACCAACCACCCTCTGTGGGAGAAAGCCCCCCGAAGATGGGGACGCCGAAGTTTCAGTCTGACTCCGGGAAAAGGCCCTTTA
This sequence comes from Aquilaria sinensis, assembly GCA_005392925.1. NCBI lineage: Eukaryota > Viridiplantae > Streptophyta > Magnoliopsida > Malvales > Thymelaeaceae > Aquilaria > Aquilaria sinensis. The sequence goes on from SMDT01000248.1 coordinate 153,514, forward strand.
CCTCGAAGTGAGACATCAGCCAAAGGGACCTCGGTTGTACGGCAAGAGCCATCAAGGAGTCTCTGACACTCCATTCACATACGTCTCCGACACACCGCTGCAGCCTACGTCCTGTCACACAGGGCTACACCTACCATGGCTCACGGATCGAGCAGCCAGTAGGTGACTAGGGGCCCCCACGCCTAGAAGTACGAACACCATCCGTCCATACACGTGTCACAATCTGAAAGGGTCACCCCCTCTCTTATATACCAGAGAAATGGTCACAAGCAGGGGGTCTCTGGGCTAGAGGATGGAGAGAGGGGCCGGAAAACAGAAGAGGCTCTCCTCTCTCCCCCTGAAAACTCTCCCTTCAGCCCTCAGAGAGACACGCCAGGCAAGCGTCTCTTGTGCTTATTGCTACGTCTCTCTCTCTCTCTCTCTCTCTCTCTCTCTCTCTCTCTCTCTCTCTCTCTCTCTCTCTCTCTCTCTAAGCATTGACTTGGGCGTCGGAGGTTCCCCCCCAGAAAACCACCCCGGGGGCCTCCTAACCCCTATTTTTTGAGTGTTTCAGCCAGGTCTCCCTGAAGAATCCCCGCTCCGGGCTCTCTCCCACACCGGAGGTCGTTCCTGTCATCACCTTGTCACGGGACCAAGAAGCTGCCGGCCATCACTTGAGGTGATCCACCCAGGACACCAGTCTTCCTTTTGGACTAGCCTGCACCTCTAGGACTCCCTGCTGCCCTTACCACTGCACACAGTGGGGATGCTGGCTCCGCACCACCGGACAGCATCAAGTTTGCCACCCAAGGATAGCGTTGTATGACGAGGGAACATCAATGACGATGAATCTTGTCATAATAGAGGCAAATAGTTCTTCCCGATTCTGAATCGAGATCCCCTTCAACATCAGAGGTAGATTGATGCATCCAAGAACTTGGAGCTCGGATGGCCCAACCCCAAAGGTGGGGGAATTGACTGTGTTGAGGTCACATCTTGAGATGCTTAGCTTAGGCAGTAGATGCGAGAAGACGACATCGGTGTTGGAGCTGTCATCCAGGAGTACTTTTTTGACATCCCAACTCCCTATCCTTGCCATGACGAGGAATGGGTCATCGTGGGGGAATTTTATCATAGACCCGTTTCTACGAACAAGCCTGTTCGGCTAGTTCCCATGCTCAATTACGGAGATCTCCCTTATCTTCCTTTTCTTTTCGGCTGAGGGCATCCCTGTGGTGATGGTTTGGATGACCTCTGCCGATAGTGGTGGATTCTTTCGAGGACTTCGATCCCGATGTCTGTCGACATCATAGTCCTCCTCGTCCCCTCTTCCCTGTTCCTCCTTTCTTCCTTTTGGAAAAGGCATCCGGAGGTACCGGTGAAGTTGGCCTTGTTTTATTAGGGACTCAATGTACTTCCTTAATTGGAAGCAGTCTTTAGTGTCGTGGCCATGGTCTCGATGGTATTGAGAATTTCTTCATATTTTTCTTATTTTCTGAGGTCATGGCCTTTGGCCTTGGGACTGTAGTCCCTTGCCTTTCCAAGGCCATAAGAAGGCTAGCTCTTATGGCGTTCAGAGGAGTGAACGTCATCGGCCTTTTCCCCCTTTGCTTTTGGGGCCTTCCTCCAACCTCATTCTGGTGCTGAGGCTGGTGACTTGGTGCTTCGGACCGAGGCTGTTCCAGCTTTGGTCCTCCCATCCTGAGTTCTTCGGCTGTCATGTGTTGTTCAGCCCTTCGGTAGAACTCTCCCAAGGTGTCTGGAGGGTCCTTAAAGAACTCGTAGAAGAGCTGGGAATCCCTCCGAAGTTCTCTTGTCATTGCGAGGATGCGGAGCTCGGGCCAAAAGTCTGGCACGTTCAATGCTTCTCGATTGAACCTTTCGACGTAGTCGCGGATGGTCTCCCCTCTCCGTTGTGCTATGTCGAGCATTTGTACTAGCATCTTGGCCGTTGGCCTACTGCCAATGAACTGCTAAGTGAAAGCAGTAGACAGCTCCTGGAAACTTAGCAAGGTTCCATGGGCCAAGGAGTTATACTACGCCGTTCCCGGACCGAAGAGGGTCACCTCAACACATTTGCAGAGGGTGGCGTCATCGGTGCTGCGGAGCACCATGCTCCATTTGTACTTTGTGAGGTGCGCCTGAGGGTCGCTACGTCCGTTGTAAGTTTCTAATCTTGGCACCCTAAAGTCACTGGCCATGGGTGCCTCCACTATTTCCCGCACGAAGGGTGACTCTTCCCCGGTATAGGTGTTAGACAACCTCGACCAGACTGGTTTTTGGGAGATCTGCCTCCCAACCTTTTCCAGTCTTCCGAGGATCTTTTCCATAAGGGCGGCCGTATTGGCTTCCCCTTGCTGCCTGGTGGCCACCTGTAATGGCGAACTTCTTCTCCTTCTTGGAGAATAACTTCGGCGATGAGGAGACGGAGACCTCCGGTACGGGGATGGACTCCACCGAGAAGAAGCCCTGGCTTCCTTCGGGGCTTGTTCCCTGACAGGTCGTGTCCTAGGAGGCACGTCCTCCATTGAAGATGCATCTAGAGAGTCCTCACTCCCTGAACTCTGGTGGGTAGACCTCGAGCCTCTCCCTCGAGCTATTGCCGAAGGGGATGTCCTTCAGCCCGGTGGAGGCTGGGGCTGTTAGGTACCTCCTAAGTGCTTGGCTTAGGCCAAGGAATATCAAGGAAAACCAAGGAAAGTGAGAGAAAATAGAAAGGGGAAGTAAGAGAACCTCTGGAGACTGGTATAATGACTTATGTGCAAAACTGGAGACTTTCAGGACTTAATTGCACATAGAAAATGTACTATGGGAAAGCTGGCAGAAAACAGAGAAAGGGGACCAAAATGTACACTTAAATGAGTGGTACAATTAAAACTATCAACTTCAAGTTGATCATTTCGGCCATGCAAGTTTAATGGGTGACTAGTGCAAGACTAGCCCAAATTTGGGAGACAACAATGATTACTAGTCAAAATCTTGTCTTCCACTATGTGTACTATTCACTAGTTAACTAAACAAACTAACTAGTTTGTAGTCTAGTTATGGCCGGTTATGCATGGGAGTTTTTGTGACCTTGGTACTTGTGTTACCTTGTGCTTGGCATTATGAGCCAAGATAAGACTTGAGTGTCCATTTTAACAACAAGTTTGAGTGGCGGCTTTGAGTATTTATGGAGTTAAGGGCTACATTGCACCATGCATTTTATTGGAAGGCAAAAGTTAGCATTGTAGCTAACTAAAACCCAAGTCCATTCGGCCGAAACTAGTCAAGACCTCATTCCCTTCACTTGACCGAAACTTGTTTAGCTCTTGTTCTTGAGTTCTCTCAAGCTTAGTCTCGGATTCAAGCTTCATTGGAGAAGTGTGGAGCTTGGGTGAAGAATTCATGCTTGAAAGTTTGATTTCGGTGCTAGACTACCACAAATTCAAGTTGTTCTTGAAGAATCAAGCCAAGGCCGAGAAGGAATCAAGCTAGGGTTCTTGAGGTAACTTCAATGTTTCCTTGAATTCATGGTAGTTCTTCCATGTACAAGGAACTTAAGTGTTCAATTGAAGTTATGTTAAGCTAAATGAGCAAAGTATGTCTCGGTTTGGAGGTGGATTGTTGGCCGAAATGTGTTCTTGGTGTTCTTCTTCATTTCCATGGAAATTAATCCATGACTAAGTGTTGTTGTTGCCTATTTGTTCTTGTGCTAGGCAAATTTGAGCAAAGAACATCAAGTTGAACAAAAGGAAGTTTGGCCGAAAGGTGCACTTGAGGTAAATGTGTGTTCCTCATTTGTTTACATGGCATTGATGCCATGGTCATTGATAAATGATGAGTTGGTGAACATGTGTTGGTTTAGAATGATGAGGAACATTGATATGTGAAGTTTGGCTTTATGGCCGAGAGCTTGAAATGGCATGATTTGGTGCTCATAACTTGAATACATGGTAATGATGCCATGAAACAATAATCATCAATGATTTGATGCTATGTGTTGAGTTAGGTTGGATAAAGGACGTAGATATGTGTAAACTGGGCACTATGGCCGAAAGCTTGGATTATAGTGGAATGGTGCATTTCACTTGGTTAATTGGAAATAATGCCATGGATGATGTTCATTGATGATTAGAATATCATGTGGTGTGTTAGAATGATGAGTAGCACATGTATATGAAATTGGGCCTTTTTGGCCGAGAGCTTAAGTGTGTGTATCTTAGTGTTCTTCATGTGAGTCATGGTAATTTAATCCATGAGTTAGTGTGTTGATGCCTATGTGATTGTTTTGGTAGGCATTGAGATTGAGGAACACTTGGATACTTGAAGCTTGGTTGTAGGCCGAGAGCTATTGAGGTAGGGTTCACTGGCACTTGACTTTGCTTGGTAATGTACACCATGATTCAAGTGTCTAGAGTGGCTAAGTGATGGTTAAATGTGCCATATGACCTTAGTTACTTGATGGGCTTAATGGTTATACTTGGTTGTTTTGTTGATTAGCTAATTAACTATGGTACATGTACTAGAAATGCAAGTAAATGTGGCCTATTTGCTTGGCATTTTGGGAGCTCCAAATGGAAATGGTGTATTGGTAAGTTTGTGTGCAAGAAATGCACATGGGTACATGTATGGCTTATATGGCCGAGAGCAACATTGTGGAGTGTGTGTGTGTACTTGTGTGCTTTGGTGTTTCCTTGTGCATGCTAACCCCACTTATGAAATATTTGACTTATTTATCTGTTTTGTATATGTATATGTCTGTTTTTCTTGTCTTGGTGTTTGTTTTGCAGGTTGAGCTAACTAAGGGGAGGTTAAGCTTTGAGTGATTACTCAACTTAACTAAATAGACTCAATATGAGTTGTATATGTTTTAAGTGAATCCTACTGAGTTATATGCTCATTGCCCATCCTTTATTTTTCAGGCAAGGACATTCGGCCTAAGTAAGGCTAAGCTGCTTGTGTGTGTGCTTAGTGTTTATCTTTTGCTTGTTTTGCAAGGTATGTGCCAATGTTTGCTTGGCTTAGCATTTTGATTAAATTACAAGTCTTATTTCTTGTTTGGCCATGACTTATAGTGGAAGTTTGCAGGCTGTAGTTGGAGACTTGTCTAGGAGAGCTATGGATACCTGGACTGTAGCTTGGATCATAGTGTTTTCCTTCATGACCATGAATCAAGCCATTGGGTTGGTGTTGCTGTGTGTACTCTTGTATGGCATACTTAAGGTCATGTTTGACCATTAGGAGTCTTAGCATGTAAACTTGGCATAAATACTTTTGGTTTCATGGCATGTGTAGCCATGTTATGGTTGCTAGGTAGACTACCCTTTTTGTGTTAATATGAGTAGTCTTTAACACCTAGACTTATATTGCTTCATGGTTTTGTATGCCAAGTTATGTATGGATTATGGATAGCATTATGCTGGCTTATGTTTGCTGGATATTATGGGCCAAGGTTTGGCACCTTTATGTGAATAGTATGAGCCTTGCTTCATGAAAATGTTGTGCATAATTATGTGTACCTTAACTGGCCGAGAACACCATGCACATTTTGTATATGGTTTTTCAAAATCTAAACCAAATCTTGTGGGCTTCTTGGTTGCCATATAGATAGTACACTTGATGCACACCATTTATGCACTTAAATTGCATTAAGTGTTGCCTTGCTTGTTGTGCAAGAAATTAATTGAACCCTTGCTTGTGGAGCAAGTTAAGGGTTTGGGCCTTGCCCTTGCTGCAAGTAATTTAATGAATCCACATAGAAGCCACCTGGGCCACCTCCCAGGCTTTTCAATTTAAGAAAATAAGACTTAAAGTTAAGTTACCCAAATTGGCCGAATCTAAGAGACTGGAATTAAACTCCAGTTAACAGGTTAAACTCAAGTTGGGAGGTTTAACGTGAATCTGAAATTTGGAAGTTAAACTTAAGGTTTAAGAGTTAAACCTCTATAGTGATGGGCCAGGGCCTGTGCGAGGTGTGACAGGGGCCACCTCTGGTCGAGCTGCCGCGTCATTTCGGTGACGATGGAGCGCTGGAAGTCTCACAAGAAGTTGATCGTTACTGTAAGAGGGCGATCGCCTTCCGGTGTAGAAGTCTCTACAGTGGGCTGCTGGGTCACTAGCTGAGCCTCCAGCGCAGAGGTGGACTTTTGGAGGCCCTTGTCCTTTGAGCGCCGAGTCTCTATGATGGCGACCTGGGAGACGATTCCTACAGACGGCGCCAAATGATGCCCTGCTGCATCATTGTTGTGTGACATGGTGAGCCTGGAGCAAAGACTGCCGGTGAGAGAATGCCTGGGTGAGGAAGGGCTAGTGGAAGGAGGACTGCAAGGACTCAGAAAAATAGGTGTTAGGAGGTCCTCAGAGTGTTTTTCCGGGGAGGAGATTTCGATGCCCAAGTCAGTGTTTGGGATTGGAGGGCAAGTAGTAAACGAAAGAATTTCCCCTTTGGAGTCCAATCCTTTTACTCGGGGTGCTTACCGAATATTTATAGGGAGGTGCACAGTAGATGTTCATTTGACATGGCCAGCCCAGATTATGGCACGTGTTCGGTCAGATGCAATCTGTACCTTCGGGGAGAAGGGGAACATTTAGCCAGCCATAGGCCGCCCGGCCAGGAGCCTAAGCCGCGCGAGGGCGGCTTGTCAGAGCGTATCTGGGGGCGACGTGCCAGGGATGTGTTAGAGGCTCCTTAATTTCTTCTGTTGTACTCCCGAGGTCCCTTCGGTAGAAGAGAGCTCTTTGGAGCAGGGGAACTACCTCCCGAGATCATTTCAGTAATCCAGGAATACCCTCGCCGAGGGTGGTCCCGTTCGGGGGCGTCCTTCCTTGCCGAAGGTGGTTCGGTCGTCTTACCGAGGGTGATGATGGGCCGTTTTCCCGAGGTTGGTACTGTCGTCTCCAGGGATGATGAAGAATTACTGACGTCTGATGTAAGAGGGGCCAGACACCCTTCTTTCCGAAGTCGGTGCTTTCCTTTCCGAGGGCGGTGCCTTACCCGAGTCTGTGGGTTTGAAGGGTGATAGGCACTTTGGCTATCACCCAAGAACATAGCCACATTTCCTCCATAGCCACCACACCTTCAAACTTACAATTGATTGAAATTGAAGGCAAAAGGAAGCAATTGGAAGCAAACTAGAGGTATTGCTTGGATACTTCAAGTATCAAGCTTGATTTTCGGCCTACCCACTTTGGTAAGGGATCTCTTGCTCTCATGTGTTGTTTTTTTTGTATTTTCAAGCAACCATGGAGCTAGGGCAAAGCTTGGGAGAGAGCCATGAGCTTGATGAACCAAGCTTAGTGAGGGGAGTGCACTTATTGAAGGTTTTGTGACCTAGTGTGAAGTGCACAAAGATGGCAGTGAAATGAGGGTTTCTAGAGCCCAAAGTTAGTACTAACTACTGTTAAAATCCTCATAAGACCAAGAATTAGCTTGAGGAGGGCTTCCATAGTGATTTATTTATGTTTATTGCATGTTTTATGGACTAACCTATGGTTATTGTTGTTGCTGCATTTCATGTGTTTATTGGTTGTGAATGGCTGCTGCATTTGGTTACTATATCTTGTATATATGCGTTGTGTTTTTTTTTTTTTTTAGTGTTTTTGGATGCAGGTTTTAATGATGGTTACATTGCCTATTGAATCCAAGTGCTACCCTTACTAAGTTTCTCAATGAAACTTACTCCCCTTAATTCTGTCATTTCAGGTCCAGCAGAAAGATCACATTCAAACTGACCTTTGTGGTTTGAGTTTTGATTTGAAATTTCAGGTACTTAAACTTACATATGTCTATTTGTGATCTGGAAATTTTAGGAATTTTAGGAGCACATTGGGTATTTTTAATGGTGGTAGTTATTGTGTTGTGTAGCAGCTGGCCAGCATCCTGTTTTGGAGTCCATTGTGTCTCAGGCACTCCTGTAACGTAGGGTGCATATTTAGCTGAGTTAAGACCATTTTGTAGTGCATGTATTGATGTACATGTATTGTATGTAAAATGAGACAAGTATGTGAACATTTGAGTAGTGATTTGGCTATGTAAGTGATGTGGTGCATAGCTGCCTAAGTGTGAATGATGGGTTGCTTACTTGTAAATTCTGTTTTAGCCACATATGGTTGTTAATTGGAAGAAAATGTATTTCCTACATGTAATGGACATATATGGGATAACCATGGAGGGTTTTCACCTTATGAATGAGGTGTTTGCACACTTATTAAATTTTGGGAAAAATGGTCATAAAGTGACCAGAATTTTGACTCTTTACTTAAAGTTCTATATCTCCCTGTGTAGAAGGAATCTTGGTATGAAATTTTGACCACACCTAGAGAACATCTAGAAGTTGAACTAGGATTTGGAATTTCTAAATTTAGATCCATGTAGCCAAGGATATGACGTTACAAATTCGGCTAATTTACTGTTCATTTGGTTAGAATTTTGTAACCAACTTAAAAAGTCCATAACATGGTCCATAGGTGGGCTATTGATGTAACAAAAAATTCCTTGGTTTTCTATAAGTCTCTACTTGATAGTGGAGGAAAAAAAAATAGGGGGTACATGGCTATAATGATACATTTTATTAGTGGAAGTTACAGGTGCAGTGGCTGGTCACTAGAACTTAACAAGATTGCCTAATGTGTAGTAGCCAAGGTTAACACTTGTGCTAGTGTTTTCCTTTTTTTTCTGCCATGGTGTGTATGAAATGTGAATATGTGTGTGATGGTTGGACCAATATGCATGTGTTTACATAGTGCCCAAAAGGGCCACTTGGGTATGCACACTAAGGGTAGTGTTTTGATGGCCTACAGAACATTACCAATCCTAGAAGTCTAAATGCACAATTTTGGCACCATAATTGGACTACCCTGGAGTGGGTAACAATAATTGTGGACAAAGAGAAGTTTAAAGGGCTTTAAGGACTTAAGTGTCCTAGTGTAAGCCTTTCGTTGTTTATGCTTATGACTTGAATCAAATGGAAGCAATTTGGAGTTATCCCACTCAAGAAAAGGCAGCCAAAGTAAGATAAGGATGGTAAAATGTAGGACAAGTGATTAAGGTTAAGAAAACATGATCTTGTAGCAAGGAAAATGACATAAAGCTTAATTAAGGCTATTAAGGGTGTTTAGTGCACTGAAGCTTGGTTAAGTCTCTTAAAGTAGCCAATTTCTTCTTTGCTTCTCCCATATTCTACCCACACCAGCCACCTTTACCTCCATAGCTTCTCCATAACTACCATACCTCCAAGCTTGCAATTAGTTGCAATTGAAATCAAGAAAGGGCAATTGGAAGCTATTTGGTGCTAAAACTTGAATACACCTAGGATCAAGCTTCAATTTTGGCATACACACAAGGTAAGGTGTTATCTTGCTCTCGTAGAATGTTTAATGTATTTCTAAGCATCTATGGAGCTAGGTCTAGGCTTGGAAGAGAGCCATGATCTTGATGAACTAAGCTTAGTGAGGGGAATGTACTTAGTGAAAGTTTTCTGACCTAGTGTGAAGTGCACAGCAATCACAGTGAATTTAAGGGTTTTTAGAGCCCAAAGTTAGTACTAACTAGTTTTAAAACTCTCCTAATACCAAGCCTCTGCTTGAGAAGGGCTTCCATAGTGATCTACTTATGTTTATTACATGTTTTATGGACAAACCAATGCATATTGTTGTTGCCGCGTACATATGGTTGTTCTTTGTGTTTGGTTGCCACATTTGGTTGCTCTATATTGGATATTTGCATTATGTTTTCTAGTATTTTAGTGTATTTGGATGTAAGTAATATTATGGGTTAGCTTACCTTAAAAGTACAATTGTTCTCCTTGCTAAGTTTCACAATGAAGCATATTCTCCTCAAATTTGCCCATTTGAGGTCTAGTAGAAACATCACATTCAAACTGACCTTTGTGGTTTGATTTTTGATTTGAAATTTTAGGTATTTGAAATTCCATGTATCTAGTTATGATCTGGAAATTTTGGAGATTTTAGGAGCACATTTGGTATTTTAAGTGATGGTGTTTACTGTGTTATGCAGTAGTTGTCCAACATCCTATTTCTGGAGTGCATTGTGTCTAAAGCTCTCCTGTAACTTGGATGCGTGTTTTAGCTAAGTCAAGGCCATTATGTAGTGCATGGATGCATGTACATGTAATAAATGTAAATTTGAAACAAGTATGTGAACATTTGAGGACTGTTTTGCTGTGTATGTGAATGTCGTCTACAAGCTATCTAAGCGTGAATGATAGGCTTCTTGTTTGAAAATTCTGTTTTGGCCACATAAAGCTGTTAGATACAAGACCATAGAATTCCTATGTGTATTGGACATGTATGGGATAGCCTTATATGGCTTACCCCTTGTGAATGAAGTGTTTGTACACTCATGAAATTTTGTATGGGCAAAATGGTCATAAAGTGGACAGAATTTTGGCCTTGCACTCAAAGTTCTATATCTCCCTATGTAGAATGAATCTTGTTATGAAATTTTGACAAAACTTGGATTACATCTAGAGGTTTAACTGGGATTTGGAATTACTACCTTTGGAGCCCTATACCCAAAGTTATGATGTTGCAAATTTGGCCGAGTTACTGTTCATTTCGTCAGAATTTTGTAACTAACTTAAAAAATGTATAACTTGGTCCATAGGTGGGCTATTGATGTAAAACAAAATTCCATGGTTTTTTTAAGTCTCTAATTGATATTTAAGGAAAGAAAATAGGGGGTACATGACTATATTAATACAGGTTTTTGGAGCAAGTTTCAGGTGAAGTGGCTGATTACTTAAACTTAACAAGATTGCCTAATGTGTGGTAGCCAACATTAAGAATTGTGCTAGTGTTTTCCTTCCTTGTTGCCATGGTGTGCATAAAATGTGAATATGTGTGTAATGGTTGGACCAATATGCAAGCATTTACATAGTGCCCAAGAAGGCCACTTAGATATGCACACTAGGGGTATTGTTTGGATGGCCTGTAGAACATACCAACCCTGGGAGTTTTAATTGCACAATTTTAACACTATAACTAGACTACGCCAGAGTGGGTAACAACTTCTAAGGCAAAGTAATGGTTATATAGCCCGAAGGAGGGTAAGTGAAAGGATGCTATAATGGCTAAAGTTTGTTGAAAGGACGTAACCGATGTAACGAATAGGAAAGGTAGCTATTAAGATGATGACACATGTCACATGATGCGCAAAATGAGGGCATGCTCCTCGAGCTATCAAATCTATAATGTACAGATCTAGGTGTCAAGCCTACCTACCCTCAAAGATGAATTAGCCTTTGGAAATCATGTATTCCATAAACAGGCGGGAAACCAAATCTCAGAAGAGGGAAAATAACCTAAGTGTACTAAAGATACATTGCCGAGGGTGCAACCTCGAAGGAAAAAATCCTTGGCATGCCAAAGATAAAACCTTGCCAGAAAGTCCTAAGAGTACAACCTCGATAAATGAAGGGATCTTAGGCTTATAAAGCCTAACCTTGCTAAGGGTACAACTTTGCCAAAGAAAAGGGCTTTTGGCTAAAAATAGCCCAAGCTTGCCAAAGGCATAACTTCACCAAAGGAAGAATCCACCTTTGGCTAGAAGTAAGCCATGTACACTGAAGGTGTAATGTCAAGGATGCAACCTCAGTAGAAAAACCAACCTTTACCTAAAAAGTGCCTAGCATGTCGGGGGTGTGACTTCAGTAAAAGAAGAAATATGTATTGAAATAAGAATAACCTCGACGATCTGAGGGTGCAACTTCAGATTTATATTTTTGACTTACTAACAATATGAGAGAACTGAAGAAACAAATTCACTTCTTTTGGAGGCCCTATGACCAACCTTAGTAGAATGATCAGCACCACTGTGAGGAATCATCCTAATAAATACCTAATTAATTTCTTAATTATGCTAAATTATTCTATTACCTAATCCAAACTCTTAACTAGGCTAGAGTCGTTCCTCCTTTCCAGGATCTTTTGCTAAGATTTACTATGTAAATCCTAGCCACTTGCCTAGCATTTAGTATTTACTTGAGAGTTAAGAAAAACATTTACTTAGTTGCCCCGAGGCATCTTCGTTTGTTGTCATGTTGACAGGTGGGGAGACTTCCTGAGGAGGCGAGCGCCTGGAGCTCTGGTTTCCCAGCTGAGTGTGCCTGAAAAGCTCAAAGAATAGGTTAGGAGGTCCCCGGTTTGCTTTTCCGGGGAGGACCCTCCGACGCCCAAGTCAGTTTTCTGAGTGAAAGTGGAGGAAGAACACTAAGGGATCAAGTGTCTTGCCTGTTTTGTGTTTTCTCAGAGGGAGGAAAATGCCCATCCTTTGCCCAGTCCCATTTCCTAGTATTTATAGGAGTAGCTGGTCCGTTCAGATCATGACACGTGTTCGGTCGGATTTGATCTGTACTTTTGGACCTAGGGGACAGGCAGCCGTTTGCAGCCTCCTTTAGCCCTAGACCCGGACAGGTTGTGTCAAGACTGGGGCGGGTGCGGCGTGTCAGTTTGCCGTTCTGATGTGACGTGTAGGGCTTGTGGGCGACATGTCAGAGGCTCCTTAAATGCTTATATCGTACTCCCGAGGTCCCCTGGGCGAGGTCGCCCTTTGGTGCGTGCACCCTCTTCGGATTCCATCCGTCTTTTGGTGCGAGCACCTCCTTCGGGATCTATCCCATAGTTCTGGGTGTTCCTTTGATGAACACCTTCTTCGGGATTTATACCCATAGTCCGGTGATTCCCTTGTTCAGGTGTTTCTTGTTCGGGGAAGATCCTCTTCGGGGCTTCTGCCTTCGGGGAGATTCTTCCTTGCTTCAGAGAGATGGCTTTCTTACCCGAAGACGGTCAGTTTGGCCCCTCGATGGAGACGGTGTTATCCTCGGAATTCCTGACGAGCTAACCGAAGTCTCGAGCTCATAGTGTTTGACTTCGCACCTTCCGAGGTCAGTAAAAAGATCCTCTCTTGGGTGACGTCAGACTCCTCGGCCAATATTCTGGCAGGGAGTTACTACCGAGGAGGCAATAGCCTTTCGCTATCACAGGCCCCCCTCCGAAAAGTTGAAAATGAGAAACTTCGGTTCATCGGTTTTCGGGTCCTGTGGTTGTGATATCTGCGCCGAAGACGCCTTCTTCTGCCTGAAGCGATGGGCAGCCCTTTTTGCGTCCTCGAGGCGCGAGAAGATAGGCTGTCCCTGTGCCGAAGATACACCTTCTGCCCGAAGTCACAGGCTGTCTCTTGGTGTCCTCGTGGCGAGGGAAAATAGGATAACCTTGTACCGAAGATAGACCTTTTGCCCGAAGTCACAGACTGTCTTTTGGTGTCTTCGAGGTAACCTACTTTTTTGCCTTTATAGGTCTGCTCATGCGTTGCATCCTGTGTCCAGCAGAGTCAGTCTAGGGCGGCGCCTCTAGACCAAATGGTGTCAGAGGGCGTGCTCGACGTGATGGACGACACGTGGCACGTTTGCTGCGCGATGACCGACACATGGCACACTATTATTGGGTGGGAATGCACTGAGTACGGCAGGCGCGACTTTTCAGGCGCATTTAGCAGTTATGGCGACGCTTCGCCTTCCGAGGGGTACTAATGACGACGGTTCACCTGGCCTTCTCGGCCTATATATACCAGCCCTGTCATAACCCTCTTTTTGCTTCTGCTTTTGCTTTCTTCTGCCTTCTAATTCTCTCCCGATTTTCCGCGGCGGTTCTCCTTTTTCAGGCGTTTTTCCGCCCACTTTTCACGACGGCTTCCAGAAATCCAGATTTCGGCAAGACCTTTGGTGGGTTTTAGTCCTTTTGCTTTTTTCAAAGCTTCTTCTTTGTTTTTCCCGAACTCGTTTTCGTTGTTTTTCCCGAACTCATTTTCGTTGTTTTTCCCGAACTCATTTTCATCATGCCTGTTCCCGAGAGTTGGCAACCTCTTCTTTCTCACCCTTGCTGCACTACTCCGGCAAAACTAGCGAAGTGGAAGAAAAAGTTTTTCTTACCCTCTTACTCTGTGACGAGGTTGCCCCGTCCTGACCAATTTCCTTTTTCCAACCGAAGTGATGAAATCACCGTTTTCCGAGCCCAACTGAAGGTCGGACTTCGGTATCCCCCCCCGGAGATGGTTAGCGCGTTCTGCAACTTCCATGGCATTGCCATTAACCAACTCCCACTGAACTCGTACTGCTATTTCAACGCCTTCCTCTGTATGTGCGGCGTTTTCAAAATAAAACCTCACTTTGTAGTTTTTCTTCAGTACTACAAGCTCTTCGTGGTCCCGAAGGGTGGCTTCTACTTTATGCTACCTCGGGGATCCGGGAGCAAAAAGTATACGTTCACCTTCGCCACCAAAGACAGCTGGCGAGGGTGGCAACAAAAATTCTTTTTCCTGAAGAAGTCGGAGGCTTGGTCGCACGTCCCGACCAAGTGGGCTCAGGGGCGGCTCAAGATGGATGTTGTTGACCCGAAGATACTGCTAGACGCCGACGTAGCACCTATCTTTGAGGACTTCGACAGGCGCATCCGGGCTGTCTCTGACTGGGCTGCCGAGGTCTCTCCTCGTGCCCTTTACCCCTTTCCGATCAACTGGAGGCTCATGACCGAAGAGGTCCTTCGGGAACTCAAGGTGGTAAAGGAGCATGAGACAGACCTCAACATGCCGAAACCGGCTTCTTCGGGGAAGGACTCCTGGCTCGTGAAACTCCTTCGGGGGAATGAGACTTATGAGTCTTTTTATGAGAGTAAGTTACCTTCTCATTTTTCCCTTCATAACTTCATCTTGGACTTACACTGATCTTCATTTTCTTTTTTCAGAGATGGGCGACGACGCGGCTGCCTTCAACAAGGCTCTTTTTACCGGGCAGGCTGAGAGGGGCGAACAGACAAAGAAGGCCGCCTCTCGGAGGCGGAAGCAGACTTCGGCCGGCCCTCCTTCCAAATGGGCAAAGAAAGCTGCTCCTTCCTCTCTTCCGCAAATTCCGGAGGAGGTAGGCGAGGAGCCCGAAGACCCTGCTGCCCCTTTGCCCGAGCTTCCTTCTGTCGACGCCCCTTCTTCCGACGTCCTTCCTCAAAGCCCCACGCCTTTGCATGCTCTTCTGGAGGGCGATGGGGAGGAGACCCCTTCTGCCGAGGAACGGCGCCAAATAAAAGGCAAGGGGATCTCTACTGAGGCGACGTCGATTCTTGACGACGACGTTACCGAGGTGCCAGCAGGTTTGTACTTTGTCGAAGAACCTTTTTTTTTCTTTTGTAAATCCTTAAGGGTTTTCTGGCCTTAACCAATTTTTCTGCCTTGTTGTGCAGCGGAGGTGGCCGCTCCTGACTGGGTTGGCGAACACGCCCGCAAGAGGGCCCTTCGGGATGCCAAAGTCCCAGCAGGGAAAGTTCCGAAGGAGCCCTTCTGGACGTTCACGGAGGACATGAATATGTACTCCGAGGACTGTCCCGAGATGGCCAGGCAGGTGTGCAAAGGGGTGCTTACTGAGGCCTCTTACAAGGCCCTTACGGCGGCTTACCCAGGCGACAACTCTTTGGCCGCCAAACTCACTGAACATGCCGCCCAGGTACGCTTCACTGTTTCCTCAGTGCCAATTTCGCCTTTGCTTTTTACTTAGCATCATTTTCCCTTTGTTTGCTTTTTTTGCAGCTGATGGGGTATGCCGGGTTGCTCCGTGTTCGGGTGGCGCGAGAGTCAGAAAGGAGGGCGTCACTCTGGGACCTTTACACCAAGACGAAGGCCCAGTGTTCGGCGTTGGCTGCCGACAATGCTCAGCTGAAGCAGTCTTCAGAGAAGGAAATTGCTGAACTTCGGGAGGGGTTCATAAAAGAGAAAGAGGAACTTGAGAAAGGCACCTCCCAGAAACTTTCCGACATCGGCTCTCGGATGGCGGAGCTAACTTCGATCGTAGAAACGATTCAAAAGGATAAGTCAGAAAGTGACGCAATCCTTGCGAAGACGCTCGAGGAAAAGGCCCAGCTCGAAGCCGAGGTCGCATCTCTGAAGAAGCCTTCAGAAGAGAAGAAGAAGATGAAGGCATTGAAGAGAAAGTTCAAGGATTTGGAGAAGGATTACGCGGATTTGGCGGTCAAGAAGCGGGAGTCCGATGATATGACGAAGTTGGGCTTTCAAGACGGCTTCTGTCTTGTTCGGCACCAAATTCTGCAGAAGTTCCCAGATTTTGACCTCTCCTTCCTGGAAGGCATGAACATCCCCAAGGAGCCTCGGTGGACTTGGTCCAAGATCGAGCACTTGAAACTGCCTCCTTCTCTCCCGGCGCCGAAGGCTGCTGACAAAAGCACAGAGGCTGGCAGTTCTCAAGACGCCGAGGTTCCTTAGTACTAGGGCCTTTTGTCTTCATTTTCTTCTTCTTTTTTGTAGTCTTTCAGCAACTTTCTTCTCTGTAAGCACTCTTTGGCTCAATAGATAAAAATTTGGCTAAGTATTTTTTGCCAGATTCCTTTGTTTCCTTCTGTCCCGAACATAATTCGCTCGAGAGACTTCGGAAAACCATACTTTTGCTTTCCTTTGTCCCGAACATATTCGCTCAAGAGACTTCGGAAAACCATACTCTTGCTTTCCTTTGTCCCGAACATATTCGCTCAAGAGACTTCGGAAAACCATACTCTTGCTTTCCTTTGTCCCGAACATATTCGCTCAAGAGACTTCGGAAAACCTTACTTTTGCTTTCCTTTGTCCCGAACATATTCGCTCAAGAGACTTTGGAAAAACTTACTTTTGTTTTCCTCGGCGATTGCTTTCGTGAGACTCTTGTTTTGTACTTCTTCAGAACTTTTTACTTAGACAAATTTTTCCAACTTGTGCAATACAACTTTCCCACCGAACTTTTTAGGCATAGAATTTTTTCAAGGCCTCTGAGTGCCAAGTATTTTTTAATTCTATGCCTTCGGCATCACCGAGCTTATAAACTCCTTTTCGTACTTCGGCAAGTACCAGGTAGGGTCCTTCCCAATTTGCGCGAAGTACCCCGTGGGACGGCTTTCGGGGTGCAAATTCAGCCTTTCGGAGAACGAGGTCTCCCTTCTTTATTCCTTTTGGCCTGGCGCGTAGGTTTATGGCTGCTGCCACTCTTTGCTGGAAAGCTTTTCTTCTCAGCTCGGCTACTTCTCTGTGTTCGCTGACGAGGTCGAGCTTGGTTCTCAGGCCGAGGTCATTTCCTTTTTCATCGAACACTTGGACTCGTATTGACGGTTGTACTACTTCGACAGGGATGATGGCCTCTGTACCGAAGACGAGTGAAAAAGGCGTTTCCCCTGTGGCTCTTCGGGGTGTTGTTCGGTAGCTCCATAACACGCTTTGGAGTTCTCCTGGCCATTTCCCTTTTGCTTCCCCCAATCTCTTTTTCAGACCATCTTTTATGGTCCTGTTAGATATTTCCACCTGCCCATTACTTTGGGGGTGAGCTACTGGGGCGAAGTGCATTTTTGTGCCGAGGTCGCTAATGAACTCTTGGAATCCTTTGTCTATGAACTGGGATCCATTGTCCGCTACGAGTACCCTCAGTATGCCAAATCTGCATACGATGTTTTTCCATACAAACTTCTGCACTTCTTTTGCCGAGATAGTTGTCAGAGGTTCTGCCTCGACCCACTTAGAGAAACAGTCTACTGCTACTACGCAGAACTTTATGCCTCTAGGCGCCGTTGGGAGTGGCCCAATGAGATCTATGTCCCAAACTGCGAAGGGCCAAGGATAGTCTGCCGCAGTCACGAATTCCGAGGGTGTTCTTTGGATGTTCGCATGTCTCTGGCAACTACCACATTTCCGGACGAACTGCTTGGCGTCCTTTCTCAGGGTAGGCCAGAAGTATCCTTGGCGAAGTATCACTGCTACTAGGGCGTCGGTTCCGATGTGCGAACCACAGGCACCTTCGTGAACTTCTTCGAGGATCATTTCAGTATCCTTGGCGAAGTATCACTGCTGCCAGGGCGTCGGTTCCGATGTGCGAACCACAGGCACCTTCTTGAACTTCTTCGAGGATCATTTCAGTATCCTCTTCACTAACACACCTCTGTAGTGGATTTGCATATCCTTGCTGATATAGTTCTTCTCCAATTAAGAAGAAACGTCCGAAGCGCCTTCGCACTTTTGCGGCTTCACTGGGGTCTTCGGGGAGTGTGTTGGTTGCGAGATACGTTTTGATTGGTTCTTTCCATCCTTTCCCCGAGGTCGCTATGCTTAACACCGCGACGCTGGGGTGGCTTAGCACTTCGGTGCAAGTTTTGGACTTCGCCAAACAGTCTGCCTCAGCATTTTCTCGTCGGGGTACGTTCTCGATTTTCATGACGTCGAACTCCCGAATAAGCTTTGTTACCAACTCATGGTATTTCGCCAAGGTCGGGTCTTTCGCGCCATAGTCCCCTGCCATTTGCCGGACCACCAGCTGGGAATCACTATGGGCTTTCAAGTTTCTCACGCCAATTTTTCTGGCCAGGCGTAATCCTGCTATGAGGGCCTCATACTCGGCCATGTTGTTGGTGGCGTTGAAACTGAACTTGATGGCCTTCATTACTTCTAGGCCTTCGGGGCCTCTGATAATCACTCCAGCTCCCTGGTGTTCGGATCCTGAGGCCCCGTCAACATATAACGTCCATTCTGGCTCGTCTTCGCCCGAAAATGAATGTCCCTCCTCGGTGTTTGGTACTTCGGCGATGAAGTCTGCCAAAGCTTGAGCTTTTATAGCTTTCCGGGGTTCATACGTGATGTCGTGTTCGCCAAGCTCTATACACCACTTGGAAAGCCTTCCCGAATGATCAACTTTCCTCATAACATCCCGTAGAGGCAGGGTACTTCGGACGATAATGGGGTGAGCCTGAAAGTATGGCCGTAGCCTCCTTCCTGCAAGTACCAAGGCATATATAGCTTTTTGAAGCAAAGGGTACCTGACTTCGGCGCCATGCAGGGACTTGCTGACATAGTAGACCGGCCATTGCTTTGGCCCTTCTTCTTTCACGAGGACCGAGCTCACAGCTTTTTTCGTGACGGCGAGGTATAATACGAGGGGCTCTCCCTCCCGAGGTTGCCGCAGGGTCGGCAGGCTGGCCAAGTAGACTTTGAGTTCTTCCCAGGCTTTTTGGCAATCTTCATCCCAAGGATGACCATTCCTTCCGAGGTCGCCTTCCATCTTTGCTGCCTTTGTGAGGACTTTGAAGAAGGGTCGACACCTATCTCCGTACCTGGAAATAAACCTGCTCAGAGAGGTTATTCTTCCGGTGAGTCTTTGCACGTCTTTGACTGTGGCAGGAGTTCGGAATTCAAGCAGAGCCTTAATCTTCTCGGGGTTAGCATCGATGCCTCTTTCGGATACCATGTACCCAAGGAACTTTCCCGAGGTCACCCCGAAGATGCGTTTCTCAGGATTAAGGCGGATCCCGAAGGCTCTGAGTTTTTGGAAGGTTTCCTCTAAATCTGCAACGTGGTAGCCAGGCAGTTTGCTTTTGACTATCATATCATCAACATACACCTCCATGTTCCTCCCCATTTGGTCTTTGAAGACCTTGTTCATCAGCCTCTGGTAGGTGGCTCCTGCATTTTTGAGTCCGAAGGGCATCCTGATATAGCAATATGTTCCTCCCTCGGTGATGAAGGCAGTCTTCTCTTCATCTTCGGGGTCCATCCTTATCTGATGATACCCACTGAAAGCGTCCAGGAAACTTAGGAGCCCGTACTCGGCAGTTGAGTCTACCAGTTGGTCTATTGGCGGAAGAGGATATGAATCTTTCGGGCAAGCATCATTCAAATTTTTGAAGTCGATGCACATCCACAGCTTACTACTTCCTTCTTTTGTGGCAATTACTACGTTGCTTAGCCATTCGGGGTAGTTTACCTCCCGGATAACGCTAGCGTCTATCAGACGCTGGACTTCGATTTTGACGAAGTCACTTTTGTGAGCTGAGATGCTCTGTTTCTTTTGCCGGACAGGTTTTATTTCCGTTGCTTAGCCATTCGGGGTAGTTTACCTCCCGGATAACGCTAGCGTCTATCAGACGCTGGACTTCTGTCTTGACGAAGTCACTTTTGTGAGCTGAGATGCTCCGTTTCTTTTGCCGGACAGGTTTTATTTCCGTACTCACTTTGAGGCTATGCTGGATTACGCGAGGGTTTACCCCTGGCATGTCCTTCGGCGATTAGGCGAACAGATCTTTATTTGCAAGCAGAAAAGATACAGGTTTTTCCTTGTCTCCTTCGGCCATGCTTTTCCCTATTCAGGTACTATGGCCTGGGACAAGCTCTACTTCTTCTGTTTCCGATTTTGCCGGATCTTTTGCCTCGCCCCTTTCTAGCTCTTTTGCTTCTACAGGATGTGCTAAGTTGCTTGCTGGAGCCTTTCGTGCTCTGACGAACACCTTTCTTACCTCGCCTTGATCAATGAAGATCTTTGCGTCTCCTTCTTTGGTGGCGAAGGTGACGGTCAAGTACTTTACATCAGGCCGAATGTGCAAATTTCCCTGTGTCTGTCTGCCGAGGATGGCGTTGTATGACGAAGGAACGTCCATGACTATGAACCTTGCCATGGTAGAGGCGAACAACTCAGCAGTTCCTTTCTCCGAAGTTCCTTTCATCATCAAGGGGAGGTCGATCCACCCGAGGACAGGTAGCTCAGATGGTCCTACGCCGAACGTGGGTGAAGTAACAGTCTTGAGGTCACTCCTGGATACGCTCAAGCTTGGCAGCAAATGTGAGAACAAGACGTCTGCGTTTGACCCATCGTCCAGCAGTACCCTCTTGACGTCCGAGTTTCCTATCCTTGCCATTATTAGCAATGGATCGTCATGAGGGAATACGATGGTGGAGCCATCCTCGCGGGCCAATTTTTTCATCGGGCTCTGATATTCCATCACTGCTATCTCTCTGGCCCTTCTTTTCCTTTCCGAGGATGGAAGCCCGGTTGTGATCGTCTGTATTACTCCTGCCGAAGGTGGAGGACGCCTTCTCGGACTTCGGTTCCTTCGCCTGTCTGAATCGTAATCCTCGTCATCGGGCTTTCCTTCTTCCTCTTTTTTCCCTTTCGGGGAAGGTATTCTCAAATAACGCCGAAGCTGGCCCTGCTTTATCAGTGATTCAATGTACTTTTTCAACTGAAAGCAGTCTTCGGTGTCATGACCGTGATCACGGTGGAACTGACAGAACTTCTTCATGTTCCTTCTGTTGTCAGCAGTCATGCCCCTCGGTCGTTGGATTTGAGCCCCCTGTTTTTCCAACGCCATGAGGACGTTAGCCCTCGTGGTGCTCAGAGGTGTAAAGTTTTGGGGCTTCCTTCCTCCTACTCGCATTCTCCGAGGTCGGCCTAACTGTTCCGTTGGACACCGGGCTTGCTGGCTGGACCCTTCGCCACGAGCGTGAATATGGTCAGCCTTCGGTCCGGTCATTCTCAGCTCTTCGGCTGTCATATGTTGTTCAGCCCTTCGGTAGAATTCTCCCAGCGTGTCCGGGGGATCTTTGGAGAATTCATAAAACAAGTGCGAATCCCTCCGGAGGCCCCTCGTCATGGCGAGGATGCGGATTTCGGGACGAAAGTCCGGAACACTGAGGGCCTCTCTGTTGAACCTCTCGACATAGTCACGGATGGTCTCCCCGTTTCTTTGTGCTATGTCAAACATCTGGACGGGCATCTTCGCCGTCGGCTTGCTCCCAATGAACTGTTGGGTGAACGCTGTGGACAGCTCCTGGAACCCCCTGATGTTTCCGGGAGGCAGGGAATTGTACCAGGCAGTTGCTGGTCCTGCGAGGGTGACTTCAAAGCACTTGCAGAGTGTAGCATCATCAGCCCCGTGTAGCACCATGCTGCGTTTGTACTTTGTTAGGTGGGCCTGGGGATCAGTCCGACCCTCATAGGTCTCTAGCCGAGGTAGCCTGAAGTCACTTGGCATGGCCGCCTCGACCACTGTTCGGGCGAAAGGAGTTTCATCTCCAGAGACGGTTTCAGTTAGCCTGGCCCAAACAGGCTTGCGTGCCACCTGCTGTTCCACTCTCTCCAGTCTTGCCAAGACTTTCTCCAGGAGGAGCGTGGCACTGGGCTCCTCTTCCTGGTGCTTGGAGGTTCTTGGGTAAAAGGACTGTTGCCGTCTCTTCGGGGAGCGACTTCGGTACCGAGGTGAGGGGGACCTTGCCTCTGGCGACAAACTTCTTCTGGACGGGACTTCGGGTCGTTCAGACCTCGCTCTTTCCGCCAGCCGTGCTCCGAGGGGCAAGTTATCTGTCGAGGACTCTTCCCGTGGCTCCCCACTTCCCGAGCTATGATGGGTTGCCCTTGGGCTTTTCTCCCGAGGTCGTGCTGGCGAAGTGGGTTTTTGCGCCTGGGCTGGTTGCGGCCACCTTCGGTCTATCTGTTGTGTCATTTCAGCCACAACAGACCTCTGAAAGTCTCGTAAAAAACCCATGGTGATGACAAGAGGGCGTTCCTCTTCAGGCAAGGAAGTCTCTGGGGGACTTTGTTCGGTAGCTGGTTGGGTCTCAGGCGCGGATGGGGACTTCGGGAGTCCTTTGTCCTTCGAACGCCGAGTTTTGACAACAGCTACCTGGGAGTAGTTTCCCACAGACGGCGCCAAATGATGCCCCGAGGCATCTTCGTTTGTTGTCATGTTGACAGGTGGGGAGACTTCCTGAGGAGGCGAGCGCCTGGAGCTCTGGTTTCCCAGCTGAGTGTGCCTGAAAAGCTCAAAGAAGAGGTTAGGAGGTCCCCGGTTTGCTTTTCCGGGGAGGACCCTCCGACGCCCAAGTCAGTTTTCTGAGTGAAAGTGGAGGAAGAACACTAAGGGATCAAGTGTCTTGCCTGTTTTGTGTTTTCTCAGAGGGAGGAAAATGCCCATCCTTTGCCCAGTCCCATTTCCTAGTATTTATAGGAGTAGCTGGTCCGTTCAGATCATGACACGTGTTCGGTCGGATTTGATCTGTACTTTTGGACCTAGGGGACAGGCAGCCGTTTGCAGCCTCCTTTAGCCCTGGACCCGGACAGGTTGTGTCAGGACTGGGGCGGCTGCGGCGTGTCAGTTCGCCGTTCTGATGTGACGTGTAGGGCTTGTGGGCGACATGTCAGAGGCTCCTTAAATGCTCATATCGTACTCCCGAGGTCCCCTGGGCGAGGTCGCCCTTCGGTGCGTGCACCCTCTTCGGATTCTATCCGTCTTTTGGTGCGAGCACCTCCTTCGGGATCTATCCCATAGTTCTGGGAGTTCCCTTGATGAACACCTTCTTCGGGACTTATACCCATAGTCCGGTGATTCCCTTGTTCAGGTGTTTCTTGTTCGGGGAAGATCCTCTTCGGGGCTTCTGCCTTCGGGGAGATTCTTCCTTGCTTCAGAGAGATGGCTTTCTTACCCGAAGACGGTCAGTTTGGCCCCTCGATGGAGACGGTGTTATCCTCGGAATTCCTGACGAGCTAACCGAAGTCTCGAGCTCATAGTGTTTGACTTCGCACCTTCCGAGGTCAGTAAAAAGATCCTCTCTTGGGTGACGTCAGACTCCTCGGCCAATATTCTGGCAGGGAGTTACTACCGAGGAGGCAATAGCCTTTGGCTATCACATATTGGTCTAACCATTACACAATATTCACATTTTGTGCACACCATGGCAGCAGGGAAGGAAAACACTAGCACAAGTCTTAATATTGGCTACCACACATTAGGCAATCTTATTAACTGTAAGTGACCAGCCATTGCACTTGAAACTTCTTCCAAAAAATTGTATTAATCTAGCCATGTAACCCCTTATTTTATTTACTTCATTAAGAATTATAGTCTTTAATCAAACCATGGAATTTTTTTTACATCAATAGCCCACCTATGAACTCAGTTATGGATTTTTTAAGTTGGTTACAAAATTCTGACCAAATGAACAGTAACTTAGCCAATTTTGCAATGTCATATATTTGGCTCCAAGGCTCCAAATTCAGAAATTAAAAATCCCAGTTCAACCTCTAGATGTGCACTAATTGTGGTCAGAATTTTATACCAAGATTCATTCTACACAGGGATAAATAGAACTTTGGGTGTAGAGTCAAAATTCTGGTAACTTTATGACCATTTTGCCCATACAAAATTTCATAAGTGTGCAAACACTTAATTCACAAGGGGTAAGCCCTCCAATACTATCCCATACATGTCCAATACACATAGGAAGTACAAGCTCTTGCATCTAGCAACTTTATGTGGCCAAAATAGAATTTACAAGTAAGCAGCCTATCATTCACACTTAGGCAGCTTTGCACCACATCACATACATAGCCAAAACATTACTCAAATGTTCACATACTTGTCTCATTTTACATACACTACATGTACATGCATACATGCACACATGCACTACATAATGGTCTTAATCCAGCTAAATATGCACCCTAAGTTACAGGAGCACCTAAGACACAATGGACTCTAGAAATAGGATGCTAGACAGCTGCTGCATAGTAGAGTAAACACCATAACTAAAAATACCAAATGTGCTCCTAAAATCATCAAACGTTCCATATCACCACTAGACACATGGAAGTTAAAATATCTAAAATTTTAGATCAAAACTCAATGAAAAAAGGTCAGTTTGAATGTGATCTTTCTCCTGGACCTGAAATGCCAGAATTGAGGGGAGAAAGTTTCATTGTGAAACTTAGTAAGGGAAACACTTGGTTTCTTAAGGAAATGTGACCCTCATTAAAACCTACATCCAGAGACACTAAAACACAAAAGCATAATGGATATATACAAGATATAGCAACCAATGCAATAGCCATTCATAACTAACAGACACATGAAATGCGGCAGCAACATAAACCATAGGTTAGTCCATAAATCACTACAGCAGCCCTCCTCAAGCTAATTCTTGGTCTTAGGAGGATTCTAACACTAGTTAGTACTAACTTTGGGCTCTAGAAACCCTCACTTCGCTGCCATCATTGTGCACTTCACACTAGGTCACAAAACCTTCAATAAGTGCACTCCCCTCACTAAGCTTGGTTCATTAAGCTCATGGCTCTCCTCCAAGCTTAGCCCTAGCTCCATGGATGCTTGAAAACACAGTAAACAATCCATGAGATCAAGAAAACCCTTACCAAGATGGATAGGCCGAATTTGAGCTTGATCCTTGAAGTATTCAAGCAATAGCTCTAGTTTGCTTCCAATTGCTTTCTTTTTCCTTCAATTTCAATCTTGGAGGTATGGTGGCTATGGAGGAGCTATGGAAGAAGTGTGGAGGAGGGTGGTGGCTGGTTGGGTCAAATATGAGAGAAGGAAAATTGAGTTTGGCTTCTTAAATTAGCTTTAGGACACTAAACATCCTTATTAGCCTTAATCATGCTTTATGTCTTTTTCTTTGCCAATAAGTATAATTTCTTTGTCCTAAAATTATTGGTACACATTTTGCCCACCTTTTTGAATATTTATCAAGCCATAGCCGCCTCCCCCATGGTGGGATAATCCCACAATTCTACTCTTTGACTTAAGTCAAAAGCTTGAACACCTTAAGGTTTACACTAAGACATTTAGGTCCTTAATGCCTTTAGTGTTTCCATCATCCAAACTTGTCTTCCATGAGTGATTTGGTCCTCCAATAGAACTTTCATACCATTCATATCCTTCCCATAACTCTCTAAGGCTTTTTCTTGAGAGTTTTGCAATTAAGTACCCAAATTTCCAAAACCTTACAAAAAGGTCCATAGGTTACTTGAAAAACAAGCGATCCTTAATGCTTTTCTTTGGTGCCAAGTTACCAACTTAGAACACTGTTAAGGAGATGTTCATTATGCCTTTTACCCCTCACACTTCAATCACTATGAAGAGAATTACACAATATAATGGTTTTTTTACTATTATGCCATACCTGTAATTCTCCCTTTTTTGTGAGGTGGTAACAGTTGATAAGCCGAACCCAAAATAAAAATAATACATGCCACAATTATGCCAAGTCAAGGTCAATACGTACTAGATACTACCACTATGCTACAAAATATTCATGACCCAAATGGTCTATAGACCCACCTTTGCTTGGGAGAGAGAAACCCAAGTCAGGAGTGACCCAAGACGTCCTTGCTCGACTACTTTGCTGTATAAGGAAAATAAGTTTGGAGTTAGACTCTGACCATAAGTGCATTCAATATACAAAAAATGAACATGTTGTGTATGCATAATGTATCTATGAGAAACTAACATAATGTACATATGAGAAACTAACAAACAAGTATCAAATAATCACTATGGATTATTTGTCTCCCGGACAATGTTATTTGCACATTAACAATAAGCATAAGTATATAAAATACTTGGTAAGGAATTCTAAAAAAAACAATACATAACAACATCACACATAATGGGCCACATGCACACATTGCCATGCATGCATGAACCTTGCCCGTAAACTATATGAGCAAGCCACGAGCTCTTATGACATAGAGTATTATATAATGATCATCATGTCATGCCCTTTTGGGTACATGACTCCCCATACTTCTCACACAAGCAAACAAACAAACAAACAAACAAACAACAAACAAACAAAACACCCATTGGTCCATTTCTGCCCTTGAGCCATTTTCCCTTTGAGCTTGCCAACTTTCGCTAGCTCAAAAACTCCCTTATTGTATGCAGCAGGGTTTGACCTAATTTGATGTGTGTCCTAGTGCCCTTGGATGTATTTTGCCCCATTTTGGGCCCTATCCCCCATTTTGCTGATGTGTGTGCTTATTTGTTGCCCAAGTCATTTAGTAGGCTTGAGAGCCATTTGGACCCTAGGGTTTCTACCATGGGCTCCCCCTCATGGGTCATGCCCATAACATAACCCAAGGCCCACATGGAAACCAAGCCCTTAGGGCATGCCTATATGACCTCCTAGGTGCACACAGCCACTAGCCCGTAGGCATATACACACGTGCACCCTTGGGTGCACCATCAGGAGCCCCTTAGGTACACACGGCTGCATGGCCCTTTAGGTGCACCCATTTCACCTTGTCACACCCAACTCACCATGCTCGTAGGCTCCCAAAATACTCATGCACCTACGAGCCCATGCCATACACGAACAAACACATACCGAGCCCTTAAGCTTGATCATAACACCCACACAGCCAAACTGGTGCACACGTTTCTTGTGCTTGCCAAACCTAGAAGGTTAAGCCATACTCATCTACCAAGTACCCAATGCTTGATCCACACACCATTTTACAGCCCATGCACCAAGGACACCACATATTGCCAAAAACTAGGAGCTAGGTCTGACCTTAGTGCCATATGAGCCCTCTTTGGCTCTATTTACACCCCGTGGCTAGAACACCCTACCCTTGTGTAGATCACCACCTTGTATGCTCAAGTTTCAAGCACCAAGGGTCTTTTCCTAGTCTCCTTGGATTCCCTTAACTACAAAGTAAAATAACCACTCAACCAATCAATTTGAGCCTAGGTGCAACATTTTTTTTACCACATATAAACAAACCAAAATGACCTCTTCACCTTGGTAGAAAATCTCAAACCAAAACACCTTTTTGAAGCTCCACAGTTCTCCTCCCCCTCACGAAGCTTAGCCTCAACAACTAAGGGTTTTTATGAGCAAGAGATTGTTATTTAAAGAAGAGGAAACCAAGGTATAGTAAAATAAAGTTTCTCACCTCAAAAAAAATAGCCCAAAACAATGGCTACCTCCTGGAGAAGAAAGAAACCAAACTCCTAGGTCCTCCCTTAAAACAAACAAACTCTTACCTTGATTTCTTACTTTCAAGCTTATTTTCTTTTATTTTTCTTTCATTATTTTGGTGATTTTCTGTGTTTTTGAGATTTTATGACATGGTAAATGGGTAGAGGAAGAGAAGAAAGTGAGTTGGAGTGTTTGGGGATGAATAAGGATGGAAAATGGGTGAAAGGGTTAAAATGGTAAAGGGATAAGGCCTTTACATGGTTAGTAGTGGTTTAGCCTTTTTAGCCAAGGGAAATGGGGGCTCTTCCAAATTTTTGGGAGCTTATTTCATACCTTAACACCAGGTTGCCTCATTCCCTAAATGTTCCAAAAGGTGCTTGCGGTGAAAGTGCCTTTTATGCCTCATAACCCTTGCTTAAAACGAAGTTACCTCCATAAAATGCTCAAATATGTCTCTATTTGCACTTAGATTCATAGATTTTCTTTCCTCCACTTCCAACCATGTATTTACCTACCATTGACCAGGGTTGACTCTATTTTCCAGGTTTGGCTCAAGTTTGACCAAGTTTGACTAACTGAAATTACCAAAATACCCTTTTTAGCTTTACTTATAAAAGAAGTCTCAAACTTGGTCAATTTAACATCAAGCTTCACCAAATTTCACCAAATGGTTTCAAATACCATTTCTCACCTTCTCAAACCATTTTTTACCCCATTTGACCTGATAATTACAATTTTTCCATTCCTCACTTCCTTAGCAAGAAAAAACCAATCTTTGGTCAAATTGAGTTCAAATTTCATTGAGATGTTCATTTTACCTCTAGAAGCTCAATTATATCTCTCTTGGTCATATTTTGACCTTTGACATGCCAAATTACAAAAATCTCTTAGTTCCCCTCATGGTCAATTAACCTTAGATTTTTAATCCTATGAAGTCCAAGGACTATTTGACTCTATAACTGATGCCCATTAGCATCCTCGTTGTGTGACATAGTGGCCTAAGATAGGGACTTTCGGTATGGGGGACCTAAATGAGAGACTTCCGGCATGGGGTGCCTGAAATGCTCAAAAGAACAAGGGTTAGGAGCTCCCCTGGTGCCCGGCAGCAGTTTCATCACGTGACATGGTAGGAGCGAGGGGGACTTCCGGTGGAGGAGAGTGCCTGAGGAAGAGATTTCCCAAGGGAGGGTACTTGAAATGTTTGGAAGACAGAGGTTAGGACGTCCCCGGAGTGTGTTTCCGGGGAGGAGCCTCCGACGCCCAAGTCAATACTCAGGAGATATGGAGGTAATAGAGAGTGGAGAAGTATGATCCCTTGTACTCTACTGCTTTACCTGGGGTGTTTATCGAGTATCTATAAAGGGGCGAACAGTAGTAGTTTCCCTCATGTGGCCATCCCAAATCGTGACACGTGTTTGATGGGATGCGATCCACGTCTTCGGGGAACAAGGGGACACCCAGCCGATCATAGGCCTCCTAGCTAGGAGCCTAGGCAACCTGAGAGTGGCGTGCTAGGTGATAGCCAAAGTGCTATCACCCTGACCACCTACTGACCACGGGAAAGAGGGAGCCAGACACCAGAGGTCTACGACCTCGGAAAGGACTCCGGAGTACAGGAAGTCATACACCTGTGGCATACGACCTCGGTAGCTCGCCAAAACTAGCTTCGGGAACTAGTGTATCGCCTCCTTAGGGACGGTGACCAAACCAGCTTCGGGGGAGAAGGACCGACCACCCTCCGCGGGAGAAAGCCCCCCGAAGATGGAACTGCTGAAGTACCAACCTGACTCTGGGAGAAGGCCCCTCATCCTAAAGTAAGACATCGACCAGATGGACCTCAATTGTACGGAAAGAGCAAGTAAGGAGTCTCTGACACTCCGGTCACTTACATCCCTTATACGCCACCTTCAGGCACGCTCTGATATGCCACCTTCAGGCACGCTCTAGCACGCCGTCGCAGTCTGATGTCCTGTCACGAAGGGCTACAGCTCGCGGCCCAAGCAGCGTACAGGTGGCTAGGGTCCTCCACGCCCGAAAGTACACCATCCAACCATACACGTGTTGAACACGTGTCATAATCCAAAGGGGTCACCCCCTTCTTTTATAAAAAGAAAATGGTCACAGAAAAGGGAGGTCGAACATCCTTCTTTCCGTGGCAAGTAGTTTCTCTGCTGAGGTTGGTACTTTGTCCGAGTCTGGGGGTCCGGAAGGTGATGGGCACTTCAGCTATCACATGCCCCCTCCTGGGAAGTCGAAGCGGAGACTTCGGCTTTACGCTTCCGGAAGGCTTTATCGTCGAATGCGCGGTTGGAAATCCACTCAAAGAATTGCTCTTCTCCAGAAGGCATTCCTTCATAGCCAAGGTACCCTTCCCTAGTTCCCTTAGTGACATCGGGATGTGTGCAACTTTTGTTTTCACTTTTCCTACTGCGGGTTTATGAATCGTCGCATCCTTTGGTCAGACATATCAATTATGGACAAGCGTGCCTGGGTTTTCGCGATGTCAGAGGGGCGTGCCTTAGTTCTTCACGTTGGATGACACGTGGCCACTAGTGAATGGCCAAATAGTTACGCCGGCCACGCTAAATGCATCTCTTCGCCTTTGAGAAGTAATAATGAGGCCGTTGCGTCTTCGAGGGATAACAATGACGACGCTTCGCTTACCCTCTTCGGTCTATATAAGCACCTCTCGCCTCATTTTTGCCTCACTCTTTGCCTTAGTCTCATCTGCTTTAGAGCCTTCTCTTGTCTTTTTCCCTTTTCCGGCAACGATTTTTACGGTGAAGCGATTTCCAACATCTTGTACAACGGTGTCCAGGAACCCCGACTTCGGCAAAGCTTTTGGTGGGTGTTCCCATTTGTAGCTTTCTCTTTTTTCTTCCGAGGTTGTTTTTTTGAAGTCTTCCTGTTTCCTTCCTCTATTTTTGCCGAGCTCGTCCTTCTTTCTTCCAGAAAATGTCGAATCCGACCCCGTTGGTGACTGCCCGGCCTCTCCCTGAAAGCTTTCTCCCCCTTGAGTCTCATCCCTGCTATACCACTTTGGAAAAAATGACGAAGTGGATCGCCAAATATTACCTTCCTTCTTATGTTGTCCCGAAGTTACCTATCCCGGGTACGTTCGGTTATTCGGCTCTTTCGGGTGAGGTTACCATTTACCGTGCTCAGCTGAAAGCTGGTCTTCGGTATCCTCCCCATCAGATGATATGTGAATTTTTCAAATTCCACGGGATTGCCGTGAACCAACTCCCCCCAAATTCTTACTCTTACTTCAATTCCTTCCTCTGCATGTGTAGGGTGTTTAAGATAAACCCCCACTTTCTTTTCTTCATGTAGTATTACAAACTTCACCCGGTCCTGAAGGGTGGCTTTTACTTCCTGCTTCCCCGAGGATATGGGAGTAAAAAATTTACCTTTACTTTTGACAATAAGGACAGCTGGCGAGGGTGGCAGAATAAGTTTTTCTTCCTGTCGGTCCCAGAGCTTTGGAGCCACGTGCCGACCAGATGGGCTTTAGGGACCCTGAAGATTGACGTCATCGACCCCCAGAAGCTCCTAACTTTGGATCTTTTTTTCGAGTTCAATAAGTTTGATAGACTTATCCGGGCTGTGGCAGACTGGGACCCCGACATCCCTCCACGTTCATTCTACCCTTTTCCCATCAAGTGGGACCTCATGACCGAGAAGGTCCTTCGGGAACTGGGAGTGGTGAATGTGCACAAGAGTGACCCCGGCATGCTCGTGCCCGTTCTTCTGGGAAAGAAGGCTTGGATAGTCATGCTCTTTCAGGGTAAAATTTCATATGAGGCTTTTGCCGAGAGTAAGTCACTTTTCCGGGTTTGATATCTGTTTTCCTTTTGGACTTACACTGATATTTTGTCCTTTTGCAGAGACGGGCGATCAATCCGCTGACTTCTATAAGTCGATCTTCCTGGGCCTGGCCGAGAGGGGGGAGCAAACGCGCAAGAAGGTGCCTGCCAAGAGGAAGAAAATGGCCGCAGACCTTCTAGGTCCAAGAAAGCTAAGGCTGCCACTCCTCCTCCCCTCGAAGATGTGGTTGAGGTGTAAGATCAGTCCCCTGCCCAACCTCTGAGCCCGTTGATCCTCCTCTGGATCCTGCCCTCCTCGGGGCAGCATTAAGCCCCGTTCTTATTGCCAAGACTTCGGCCGAGCGAAGGTCTGCTCAGGAGGTCGAAGAGAGCAGAAGGAGAAAGGGGAAGAATGTTCCTGGCGAAGTTCGGGGGAGCGAGTCTGAAGACGACATCGTCGAAGTTCCACCAGGTTGGTTCTTTAGCCATTCCTCTACAAGTCTTAGTATTTTTCGCATCTACAATTTTTTAGATGAATGGCTAAGGGATGACGTACAGATGGAACTTTGGCGTGATATTGTAGAGGACATGCCTGCTGGTCCCTGGATGGAGACTCACGCTTGTTGAAGGGTGATAGCCAAACGCTATCGCCTCTATCTGGCCGAACTCCCTGCCACAGTAATGGCCAGAAGAAGCTGGCGCTACCCGAGAAAAGGTGTGATCAGGCACCTCGGGAGATAGCCGAAGAGCTCCAAGCCCGGCACGCCAGGACACTACTCGCCCCCCCAGGGTCGTGAACAGATCGCCTTTGGAAAAGTGGCACCAAACATAGCGAGCCGAACACGATATCCCCGAAGGCGGAACTCCCTGAAGCTGGGAACCCCCGAACTCAGGGCTTGTTTCCCGAAGAGGCTCCGTCCGTACCAAAGGACGACCTCACCCAGGGACCTCGGGAGTACGGCAGGAGATTTATGGAAGCATTTAAGGAAGCCTCTGACACATCCAATCACAGACGCCACAAGCCGCCTCAAAAGGCGCTCTGCCACGCTGACGCCATCAAAATCACATCATGGCCCGTCTCAGCACATGGCTCAAGGTAACCTACTATCTGTCTCCTATGCCCAGAAAGTCAGGAACGTCCGACCGAACACGTGTCGTGATCTGAACGGGCTAGGCACTCTTATAAATACCAGGAGTTAGTACCAGACAAGAGGTTGGTTAGCTGGCGAAATACGGCTCCCATTACCAGGCAAAACTCATCAGCCCTTTGTGCTATTTTTTCTGCCTTTCTCTCGGCCACCACTGACTTGGGCGTCGGAGGCTCCCCCCCGGAAAAACACTCCGGGGGCCTCCTAACCGTTTTGTTTCTGAGCTTTCAGGCACTCTCCTTTGGGCTGTCCAGTCCACCAGGCGTTCTTCCTCCCAGAAGTCCCTCCACCAGTCACTATGACTATAAACGATGAGGCCCCTGGCCATCATTTGGCGCCGTCTGTGGGAACCCGCTCTGAGATCGCCGTCGTTGAGACTCGGCGTTCTAAGGACAAGGGACTCCCGAGGTCCCCGTCTGCGCCTGAGATACAACCGGCTGCTAAGCAAACACTCCCAGGGACTTCTGCGCCCGAGGAAGACCACCCTCTGGTAGTCACCATGAGTTTCTTAAGGGACTTTCAGCGTTCGGTCGTGTCTGAAATGACACAGCAGATCGGCCGAAGGTGGCCACAGCAAGCACAGGCCCAGAGACCCCCCTCAGTGACACGCCCTCGGGAGAGGAGCCCCAAGTCCACACATCGCAGTTCGGGGAATGGAGACCCTCGCGAAGAATCATCCACAGAAATTATGGCCCTCGGGAAACGTTCTGTGGGACAAACCAGGTCCAAGCAGCCGAGAGTCTCACAGCGAAGCAGTTCGTCACCTGAGGCGAGGTCCTTGTCCCCTCAGCGCCGAACTTGCCCCCCGGAAAGGCGCCGACGATCCCCATTCCCTGAAGAAGGCCCTAGCGCCACAGTGCTCATGGAGAAGATATTAGCACGGCTGGACAGAGTGGAAAAACAAGTGGCCAGAAAATCCGTTTTGGCCAGACCCTCGGCAAGATCCTGCGAAGATGACTCCCCTTTCACTCAGGCCCTCGTTGAGGCAGCCATGCCAGGCGAGTTCAGAGTACCTCGGTTGGAAATTTATGATGGCCGTACTGATCCGCAGGCCCACCTGACGAAGTACAGATGGAGCATGATAATACACGGTGCTGATGACGCTACCATGTGCAAGTGCTTCGAAGTCACCCTCACGGGGCCAGCCACGGCGTGGTACAATTCCTTGCCCCCAGAGACCATCACTGAGTTCCGGGAGTTGTCCACAGCCTTCACCCAGCAGTTCATTGGGAGCAGACCTACTGCGAAGATGACTGTACAGATGTTCGACATAGAGCAGAGGAACGAAGAAACCATCCGAGACTATGTCGAAAGATTCAACAGAGAAGCTCTGAGCGTCCCAGACTTCCGGCCCGAAATCCGCATTCTCGCCATGACACGGGGCCTTCGGTGAGACTCAGAGCTGTTCTATGAGTTCTCAAAGGACCCCCCGGAGACCCTCGGAGACTTTTACCGTAGGGCGGAGCAACACATGACAGCCGAGGAACTGAGGATGGCTGGGCCGAAGTCTAGTCATCACCACGCCGAAGGGTCCAGTCAACAAGCTCGGCATCCTACCGAACAGGCAGGACGACCTCGGAGGATGCGGGGAAGGAAACCCCAAAGTTTCACACCGTTAAGCACTACACGGACCAACATCCTCATGGCACTGGAAAGGCAAGGGACGCAGATTCGTCAGCCAAGGGCCATGACCGCCGATAACAAAAAGAATGCCCAGAAGTTCTGCCAGTTTCATCGCGACCACAGCCATGACACCGAAGATTGCTTCCAGCTGAAGAAGTACATAGAGTCGCTGATAAAACAGGGCCAGCTTCGGAAATACCTGAGGATTCAACCCCCGAAAGGCAGAAAAATAGAGGAAGAAAGGGCTGAAGATGAGGACTATGACTCCGACAGGCGGAGAAACTGAAGTCCAAAAAGGCGCCCCCCACCTCCAGCAGGGGTGGTCCAAACTATCACCACGGGGCTCCCATCCTCGTAAAAAAAGCGGAAAGCCAGAGAAATTGCAGCCATGGAGTATCAAAAGTCCATCAAAGAAACTGGCTCGCAAAGATAGCTCCACCGTCGTCTTCCCCCCACAACGATCCGCTGCTGATCACGACAAAGATAGGGAACTGAGGCGTCAAAAGAGTGTTGCTTGATGATGGCTTAAAAGCTGACGTCCTATTCTCGCACCTGCTGCCGAGCTTGGGCATCTCCAGCAGCGAACTAAAGCCTGTCACCTCGCCCACTTTTGGGGTTGATTCATCCGAACTCCCCGACCTCGGATAGATCGATCTCCCGTTGACGATGAAAGGGACTTCGGTAAGCGGAGCAGCTGAATTGTACGCATCCACAAGGGCGAGATTCATCGTCATGAACGTCCCATCCTCGTACAACGTCATCCTTGGAAGACAGACAATGGGGAACCTGCATATTCGCCCTGATGTGAAGTACTTGACTGTCACATTCGCGACCAAGGATGGAGACGCAGAGGTCTTCCTAGACCAAGCCGAGGTAAGAAAGGTGTTTGTAAAAGCACGAAAAACTCCGGCGAGCAACCTCGCGCAAACGATGGAGGCAAAGGTGCTAGAAAAAGGCAAAGAAGAAGATCTCGCCAAAGCAGAAACGGAAGCAGTAGAGCTTGTCCCAGGTCAATCTACCCAAATAGGGAAGAGCTTGGCCGAAGGTGACAAGGAAAATCTTGTATCCTTTTTGCTAGAAAATAAAGATCTGTTTGCCTGCTTGCCAAAAGATATGCCGGGGGTAAACCCTGGCATAATACAGCACAGCCTCAAAGTAAGCCCGGAAGCAAGGCCTGTCTGGCAAAAGAAACGAAGCATCTCATCCCACAAAAGCAACTTTGTCGAAACCGAAGTCCAGCGTCTCCTAGATGCTGAAGTTATCAGGGAGGTCAAGTACCCCGAATGGTTGAGCAACGTGGTCATTGCCCCAAAAGAAGGTAGCAGCAAACTCCGGATGCGCATCGACTTCAGAAACTTGAACGATGCTTGCCCAAAAGACTCATACCCTCTGCCGCCAATAGATCAACTGGTAGATTCAACTGCTGAGTATGGGCTCCTAAGTTTCCTAGACGCCCTCAGTGGCTACCATCAGATAAGGATGAACCCCGAAGATGAAGAGAAGACTGCCTTCATCACCGAGGGAGGAACATATTACTATATCAGGATGCCCTTCGGGCTCAAAAATGCAGGAGCCACCTACCAGAGGTTGATGAACAAGGTCTTCAAAGACCAAATGGGGACAATCAAGAGCAAGCTGCCCGGCTACCACGTTGCAGACTTAGAGGAAACCTTCCAAAAGCTCAGAGCCTTCGGGATCCGCCTTAATCCTGAGAAGTGCATCTTCGGGGTGACCTCGGGAAAATTCCTTGGGTGCATGGTATCCGAAAGAGGCATCGATGCTAACCCCGAGAAGATTGAGGCTCTGCTTGAGATTCCGAACTCCTGCCACAGTCAAAGATGTGCAGAGACTCACCGGAAGAATAACCTCTCTGAGCAGGTTTATTTCCAGGTACGGAGATAGGTGTCGACCCTTCTTCAAAGTCCTCACAAAGGCAGCAAAAATGGAAGGCGACCTCGGAAGGAATGATCATCCTTGGGATGAAGATTGCCAAAAGGCCTGGGAAGAACTCAAAGTCTACCTGGCCAGCCTGCCGACTCTACGACAACCTCGGGAGGGAGAGCCCCTCGTACTCTACCTCGCCGTTACAGAAAAAGCTGTGAGCTCGGTCCTCGTGAAAGAAGAAGGGCCAAAGCAATGGCCGGTCTACTATGTCAGCAAGTCCCTGCATGGCGCCGAAATCAGGTACCCTTTGCTTCAAAATGCTATATATGCCTTGGTGCTTGCAAGGAGAAGGCTGCGACCATACTTTCAGGCTCACCCCATCATCGTCCGAAGTAGTCTGCCGCTACGGGATGTCATGAAGAGAGTTGATCATTCGGGAAGGCTCTCCAAGTGGTGCATAGAGCTGGGCGAACACGAAATCACGTATGAGCCTCGGAAGGCCGTAAAAGCTCAAGCACTGGCATATTTTATCGCCGAAATACCCATCACTGAGGAGAGCCATTCAGATCCAAAAGAGGGTGAGCCAGAATGGACCTTGCACGTAGATGGAGCCTCAGGATCCGAACACCAGGGAGCTGGAGTAATTATCAGAGGCCCCGAAGGCCTAGAAGTAATGAAGGCCATCAAGTTCAGTTTCAACGCCACCAACAACATGGCCGAGTATGAGGCCCTGGTAGCAAGATTACGCCTGGCCAGAAAAATTGGCGTGAGAAACTTGAAAGCCCATAGTGGTTCCCAGCTGGTGGTCCGGCAAATGGCAGGGTACTATGGCGCGAAAGACCCGACCTTGGCGAAATACCATAAGTTGGTAACAAAGCTCATTCGGGAGTTTGACGCCGTACGAATCGAAAATGTACCTCGGCGGAATAACACTGAGGCAGATTGCTTGGCGAAGTCAAAAAAAAAATAAAAAAGAAAATAAAAATAAATAAATAAATATATATATATATATACCGAGGTGCTAGACCATCTGAGCATCAGTGCTAAGCATGCCGACCTTGGGAGCAGGGTGGAAAGACCAAATCAAAAGATACCTCGCAGAGAATTTGCTCCCCGAAGACCTCGGCGATGCTGCAGGACTGCGAAGACGCTCCGGAAGATTCTTCCTGATTGGCGAAGAGTTATACCGACAGGGATATGCGACTCCGCTGCAAAAATGTGTGGATGAAGAGGATACTGAAATGGTCCTTGAGGAAGTTCACGAAGGCATGTATGGTTCACACATTGGAACTGACGCCCTTGCAGCAGTGATACTCCGCCAAAGGCTACTTCTGGCCTACCCTGGGAAAGGACGTAAGGCAGTTCGACCGAAAGTGCGGTAGTTGCCAGTGACATGCAAAAATCCAGAGGGCACCATCGGAAACAGTAACCTCGGCAGACTATCCTTGGCCCTTTGAAGTCTGGAGCATAGACCTTATTGGGCCACTCCCCACAGCACCCGGAGGCGTGAAATTCTGCGTGGTAGCAGTGGACTATTTCTCAAAATGGGTAGAGGCAGAACCACTAGCAACTATCTCGGCAAAAGAAGAGCAAAACTTCGTATGGAAGAACATCGTATGCAGGTTTACTAGTGG